>JAJFZO010000104.1:0-2500 GCA_021397835.1 Moringa oleifera
GAGCCAGCCCCCTCGTCCCTGTCCCTCGACTTACAGCCCAGCGTGCGAGCCAGGGGGGCCGCGTCGCACTGAGCCTGGGCGCGGGTGGCACGCCCAGGCAGCCCCCAGCAGGCACGGCATGGGCTGCTCGCCCAGCGTGCGGCAGCGGTGGGCGCGCCAGCCAGGCCGAGGGCGCCCATCGCGAGCCAGCCCCCTCGTCCCTGCCCCTCGACTTACTGCCCAGCGTGCGAGCCAGGGGTGCCCCAGCGGTCGCCAGCAGGCACGGCGCCAGCCTTGCCAGGGGGCCCCACGCGAGCCAGCCGCGAGCACGCTGTGAGGCTCGGCGCGTGCTGTGGGCGTTGATTTCGTGGGCAATCTGGCCTTGGCCGTGGCCCCTGGCTTTGATGGACCCTGAGGGCTGCCATGGGGTGGCTGGAGGTGCGCTGGACAGGGCAGCCAGCATGCACCATGGGCCAGGCAGAGGCACAGCTGCCCCAGCCTTCTGGCCGCAATGCCCAGTTGCGAAATTGTTGTGAATTGTCCGTCTTTTCATCATGGAATTGGTCCCGAAATGACTCAAATAATTCGTGTAATTCATGAGGTGTCTGCCCCTGAATTTTGGGATCATTTCGACTCACGGGCTATTTTTGATGATTTTTTCAATTTTCGGCTGTAGAAAATTTATTAAAAAAAATTTAGTGCCCAAAAAATTCTGAAATTTTTTCTGGTGGTAGATATGATTATTCTCCATTTATGTACAAAATTTCAGCTCAAAATTCCAAGTAAATAATTTTTTTAGACCCATTATGACGGCTCAGACATATTGATGTTTCCTCCTGCCGGAAGTGAAATTTCATTTAAGACTCTTTAGGGGGGAGGTGGGTCTCTCAGCTTGCTGGGAGCCAACAGGCCATGCGTGCCTCCCCCCCTGCCCATACCACGTGGGCAGGCGCTGGGCTTGGGCAACCCAGCGCGCATGGCATGGGCAGGGCGGCTTGCTGCCTTGCCCATCCAGCCGGTGGTGCGTGGCTGTGGCGGCCACCACCGCCGGCAGGCAGGCGGCCGGCGACGTCGGCCGAAGAGTGTGGGACGCCCAATCAGTAGCCAAAGAAGTGGGGAAAACGTGGGAAACGAAATCCGCTAAATTGTGGGCAACGAAATGAGAAAAATCGTGGGATAATGAGCTGGGATGTGGCTACACAAGCTCGCTGGTGTGGGCGGCGAAGCTAACGATGATGCATGCTACGCGAGGGCCAAATCGTTGGGGGGAATTTCGAGCACGCGAAGTGCTTCGTCGCAAGCCCTCGAGGCGGCGGACATGGGGTTGGATCCTGACACTCAGGCTTGCCTAGGCGGACTCGTTGCGCAGCGAGATCGACGACACGATCGTCGGCTGTTAGTAATGAGTGAGCCACACGGCCAGCCTGGGCAAGGCGTGAACCCCCTGCTGCCAAGGCCTCATCGGTGGGAAAAACGTGGGCAACGAAACGAGGGAAACCGTGGGATAATGAGCTGGGATGTCGCTAGACAATCTCGATGGTGTGGGCGGCGAAGCTAACGATGATGCATGCTACGCGAGGGCCAAATCGTTGGGGTGATTTCGAGCATGCGGAGTGCTTCGTCGCAGGCCCTCGAGGCGGCGGACGCGGGGCTGGATCCCGACGCCCAGGCTTGCCTAGGCGGACTCGTTGCGCAGCGCGATCGACGACACGATCGTCGGCCGTTAGCAATGAGCGAGGCACACGGCCAGCCTGGGCAAGGCGTGACACCCCTGCTGCCAAGGCCTCATCGGTGGGAAAAACGTAGGATAATGAGCTGGGATGTCGCTAGACAATCTCGATGGTGTTGGCGGCGAAGCTAACGATGATGCATGCTACGTGAGGGCCAAATCGTTGGGGGGATTTCGAGCATGCGGAGTGCTTCGTCGCAGGCCCTCGAGGCGGCGGAGGCGGGGCTGGATCCTGACGCCCAGGCTTGCCTAGGCGGACTCGTTGCGCAGCGCGATCGACGACACGATCGTCGGCCGTTAGCAATGAGCGAGCCACACGGCCAGACTGGGCAAGGCGTGACACCCCTACTGCCAAGGCCTCATCGGTGGGAAAAACGCGGGCAACGAAACGAGGGAAACAGTGGGATAATGAGCTGGGATGTCGCTAGACAAACTCGATGGTGTGGGCGGCGAATCTAACGATGATGCATGCTACGCGAGGGCCAAATCGTTGGGGGGATTTTGAGCATGCGGAGTGCTTCGTCGCAGCCCCTCGAGGCGACGGACGCGGGGCTGGATTCCGACGCCCAGGCTTGCCTAGGCGGACTCATTGCGCAGCGCGATCGACGACACGATCGTCGGCCGTTAGCAATGAGCGAGCCACACGGCCAGCCTGGGCAAGGCGTGACACCCCTGCTGCAAAGGCCTCATCGGTGGGAAAAACGTGGGATAATGAGCTGGGATGTCGCTAGACAATCTCGATGGTGTGGGCGGCGAAGCTAACGATGATGCATGCTACGCGAGGGCCAAATC
>JAJFZO010000248.1:0-2500 GCA_021397835.1 Moringa oleifera
CATGGGCTGCTCGCCCAGCGTGCGGCAGCGGTGGGAGCGCCAGCCAGGCCGCGGGCGCCCATCGCGAGCCAGCCCCACGTCCCTGTCACTCGACTGACTGCCCAGCGTGCGAGCCAGGGGGGCCGCGTCGCACTGAGCCTGGGCGCGGGTGGCTCGCCCAGGCAGCCCCCAGCAGGCACGGCATGGGCTGCCCGCCCAGCGTGCGGCAGCGGTGAGCGCGCCAGGCAGGCCGCGGGCCCCCATCGCGAGCCAGCCCCCACGTCCCTGTCCCTCGACTGACTGCCCAGCGTGCGAGCCAGGGGGGCCGCGTCGCACTGAGCCTGGGCGCGGGTGGCTCGCCCAGGCAGCCCCCAGCAGGCAAGGCATGGGTTGCCCGCCCTGCGTGCGGCAGCGGTGGGCGCGCCAGCCAGGCCGCGGGCGCCCATCGCGTGCCAGCCCAACGTCCCTGTCCCTCGACTGACTGCCCAGCGTGCGAGCCAGGGGGGCAGCGTCGCACTGAGCCTGGGCGCGGGTGGCTCGCCCAGGCAGCCCCCAGCAGGCACGGCATGGGCTGCCCGCCCAGCGTGCGGCAGCGGTGGGCGCGCCAGGCAGGCCGCGGGCGCCCATCGCGAGCCAGCCCCGACGTCCCTGTCCCTCGACTGACTGCCAGCGTGCGAGCCAGGGGGGCCGCGTCGCACTGAGCCTGGGCGCTGGTATGGCACGCCCAGGCAGCCCCAGCAGGCACGGCCTGGGCTGGCTCGCCCAGCGATGCGGCAGCAGGGGGGGCGCCAGCGAGGCCGCGGGCGCCCCTCGCGTGTCCAGCCCCGACGTCCCTGTCCCTCGACTGACTGCCCAGCGTGCGACCCAGGGGGGCCGCGTCGCACGGAGACTGGGCGTGGGTGGCTCGCCCAGGCAGCCCCCAGCAGGCACGGCATGGGCTGCCCGCCCAGCGTGCGGCAGCGGTGGGTGCGCCAGGCAGGCCGCGGGCGACCATCGCGAGCCAGCCCCGACGTCCCTGTCCCTCGACTGACTGCCCAGCGTGCGAGCCACAGGGGGGCCGCGTCGCACGGAGACTGGGCGCGGGTGGCTCGCCCAGGCAGCACCCAGCAGGCACGCAGGCTGCTCGCCCAGCGTGCGGCAGCGGGTGGGCGCGCCAGCCAGGCCGCGGCGCCCATCGCGTGCCAAGCCCCAGTCCCCTGTCCCTCGACTAACTGCCCAGCGTGCGAGCCAGGGTGGACGGTGCACGCAGCCTGGCGCGGGTGGCTCGCCCAGCAGCCCCCAGCAGGCACGATGGGGCGCCCTGCCCGCCCAGCGTGCGGCAGCAGTGGGCGCGCCAGGCAGGCCGCGGGCGGCCCATCGCGAGCCAGCCCCCACGTCCCTGTCCCTCGACTGACGGCCCAGCGTGCGAGCCAGGGGGGCCGCGTCGCACGGAGACTGGGCGCGGGTGGCTCGCCCAGGCAGCCCCCAGCAGGCACGGCATGGGTGCCCGCCCAGCGTGCGGCAGCGGTGGGCGCGCCAGGCAGGCCGCGGGCGCCCATCGCGAGCCAGCCCCCACGTCCCTGTCCCTCGACTGACTGCCCAGCGTGCGAGCCAGGGGGGACGCGTCGCACGGAGCCTGGGCGCGGGTGGCTCGCCCAGGCAGCCGCCAGCAGGCACGGCATGGGCTGCTCGCCCAGCGTGCGGCAGCGGTGGGCGCGCCAGCAGGCCGCGGGCGCCCATCGCGAGCCAGCCCAAGTCCCTGTCCCTCGACTGACTGACCAGCGTGCGAGCCAGGGGGGCCGCGTCGCACTGAGCCTGGGCGCGGGTGGCTCGCCCAGGCAGCCCCCAGCAGGCACGGCATGGGCTGCCCGCCCAGCGTGCGGCAGAAGTGGGCGCGCCAGGCAGGCCGCGGGCGCCCATCGCGAGCCAGCCCCCACGTCCCTGTCCCTCGACTGACTGCCCAGCGTGCGAGCCAGGGCGGCCGCGTCGCACGGAGACTGGGCGCGGGTGGCTCGCCCAGGCAGCCCCCAGCAGTCACGGCATGGGCTGCCCGCCCAGCGTGCGGCAGCGGTGGGCGCGCCAGCCAGGCCGCGGGCGCCCATCGCGAGCCAGCCCCCCGTCCCTGTCCCTCGACTGACTGCCCAGCGGGCGAGCCAGGGGGCGCCGCGTCGCACTGACCCTGGGCACGGATGGCTACGCCCAGGCAGCCCCCAGCAAGGCACGGCATGGGTGGCCCGTCCCAGCGTGCGGCAGCAGTGGGCGCGCCAGGCAGGCGTGGGCCAATAGCGAGCCAGCCCCCACGTCCCTGTCCCTCGACTGATGCCCAGCGGGCGAGCCAGGGGGGCCGCGTCGCACGGAGACTGGGCGCGGGTGGCTCGCCCAGGCAGCCCCCAGCAGGCACGGCATGGGCTGCCCGCCCAGCGTGCGGCAGCGGTGGGCGTGCCAGCCAGGCCGCGGGCGCCCATCGCGAGCCAGCCCCACTGACTGCCCAGCGTGCGAGCCAGGGGGGCCGCGTCGCACGGAGATTGGGCGCGGGTGGCTC
>JAJFZO010000554.1:0-18234 GCA_021397835.1 Moringa oleifera
GCTCACTTGTTTCTAACGGCCGACGATCGTGTCGTCGATCGTGCTGCGCAATGAGTCCGCCTAGGCAAGCATGAGCATCGAGATCCAACCCCACGTTTACCGCCACGAGGGCCTATGACGAAGCACTCCGCATGCTCTAAATCCCCCCAACAATTTGGCCCACACGTAGCATGCATCATCGTGAGCTTCGCCGCCCACACCATCGAGCTTGTCTAGCCATATCACAGCACATTATCCCACGATTATTCTCGCTTCGTTGCCCACGTTTTTCCAGCCAATGAGGCCTTGGCAGTAGGGGTGCCGAGGCTAGCCGTGTGGCTCACTTGTTTCGAACGGCCGACAATCGTATCGTCGATCGCGCTGCGCAATGAGTCCGCCTAGGCAAGCATGAGCGTCGAGATCCAACCCCACGTCTGTCGCCCCGAGGGCCTACAACGAATCACTCCGCATGCTCGAAATCCCCCCAACAATTTGGCCATCACGTAGCATGCATCTTCGTGAGCTTCGCCGCCCACACCATAGAGCTTGTCTAGCCATATCCCAGCACATTATCCCAGGATTATTCTCGCTTCGTTGCACACGTTTTTCCCACCAATGAGGCCTTGGCAGTAGGGGTGCCGAGGCTGGCTGTGTGGCTCGCTCGTTTCTAACGGCCGACGATCGTGTCGTCGATCGCGCTGCGCAATGAGTCCGCCTAGGCAAGCATGAGCATCGAGATCCAACCCCACGTCTGCCGCCCCGAGGGCCTTCGACGAAGCTCTCCGCATGCTCCAAATCTCCCCAATAATTCGGCCCTCACGTAGCATGCATCATCGTGAGCTTCGCCGCCCACACCATCGAGCTTGTCTAGCCATATCCCTGCATATTATCCCATGATTATTCTCGTGTAGCATGCATCATCGTTAGCTTCGCCGCCCACACCATCGAGCTTGGCTAGCAAAATCCCAGCACATTATCCCATGATTATTCTCGCTTCGTTGCCCATGTTTTTCCCACCAATGAGGCCTTGGCAGTAGGGGTGCCGAGGCTAGCCGTGTGGCTAACTTGTTTCTAACGGCCGACGATTGTGTCGTCGATCGCGCTGCGCAATGAGTCCGCCTAGGCAAGCATGAGCGTCGAGATCCAACCCCACGTCTGCCGCCTCAAGGGCCTGCGAGGAAGCACTACCCATTCTCGAAATCCCCCCAACCATTTGGCTCTCGTGTAGAATGCATCATCGTTAGCTTCGCTGCCCACACCATCGAGCTTGGCTAGCAAAATCCCAGCACATTATCCCAGGATTATTCTCGGTTCGTTGCCCACGTTTTTCCCACCAATGAGGCCTTGGCAGTAGGGGTGCCAAGGCTGGCTGTGTGGCTCGCTCGTTTCTAACGGCCGACGATCGTGTCGTCGATCGCGCTGCGCAATGTGTCCGCCTAGGCAAGCATGAGCGTCGAGATCCAACCCCACGTCTGCCTCCCTGACGGCCTACGACGAAGCACTCCGCATGCTCGAAATCCCCCCAACAATTTGGCCCTCACGTAGCATGCATCATCGTGAGCTTCGCCGCCCACACCATCGAGCTTGTCTAGCCATATCCAGCACATTATCCCACGATTATTCTCGCTTCGTTGCCCACGTTTTTCCCACCAATGAGGCCTTGGCAGTAGGGGTGCCGAGGCTAGCCGTGTGGCTCACTTGTTTCTAACGGCCGACGATCGTGTCGTCGATCGTGCTGCGCAATGAGTCCGCCTAGGCAAGCATGAGCATCGAGATCCAACCCCACGTTTACCGCCACGAGGGCCTATGACGAAGCACTCCGCATGCTCTAAATCCCCCCAACAATTTGGCCCTCACGTAGCATGCATCATCGTGAGCTTCGCCGCCCACACCATCGAGCTTGTCTAGCCATATCACAGCACATTATCCCACGATTATTCTCGCTTCGTTGCCCACGTTTTTCCAGCCAATGAGGCCTTGGCAGTAGGGGTGCCGAGGCTAGCCGTGTGGCTCACTTGTTTCGAACGGCCGACAATCGTATCGTCGATCGCGCTGCGCAATGAGTCCGCCTAGGCAAGCATGAGCGTTGAGATCCAACCCCACGTCTGCCGCCCCGACGGCCTACGACGAAGCACTCCGCATTCTCGAAATCCCCCCAACAATTTGGCCCTCACGTAGCATGCGTCATCGTGAGCTTCGCCGCCCACACCATCGAGTTTGTCTAGCCATATCCCAGCACATTATCCCAGGATTATTCTCGCTTCGTTGCACACGTTTTTCCCACCAGTGAGGCCTTGGCAGTAGGGGTGCCGAGACTGGCTGTGTGGCTCGCTCGTTTCGAACGGCCGACGATCGTGTCGTCGATCGCGCTGCGCAATGAGTCCGCCTAGGCAAGCATGAGCATCGAGATCCAACCCCACGTCTGCCGCCCCGAGGGCCTTCGACGAAGCTCTCCGCATGCTCCAAATCTCCCCAATAATTCGGCCCTCACGTAGCATGCATCATCGTGAGCTTCGCCGCCCACACCATCGAGCTTGTCTAGCCATATCCCTGCATATTATCCCATGATTATTCTCGCTTCGTTGCCCATGTTTTTCCCACCAATGAGGCCTTGGCAGTAGGGGTGCCGAGGCTGGCCGTCTGGCTCGCTCGTTTTTAACAGCCGACGATCGTGTCGTCGATCGCGCTGCGCAATGAGTACGCCTAGGCAAGCATGAGCGTCGAGATCCAACCCCACGTCTGCCGCCTCAAGGGCCTGCGAGGAAGCACTACCCATTCTCGAAATCCCCCCAACCATTTGGCTCTCGTGTAGAATGCATCATCGTTAGCTTCGCTGCCCACACCATCGAGCTTGGCTAGCAAAATCCCAGCACATTATCCCAGGATTATTCTCGGTTCGTTGCCCACGTTTTTCCCACCAATGAGGCCTTGGCAGTAGGGGTGCCGAGGCTGGCTGTGTGGCTCGCTCGTTTCTAACGGTCGACGATCGTGTCGTCGATCGCGCTGCGCAATGAGTCCGCCTAGGCAAGCATGAGCGTCAAGATCCAACCCCACGTCTGTCGCCCCGAGGGCCTAAAACGAAGCACTCCGCATGCTCGAAATCCCCCCAACAATTTGGCCATCACGTAGCATGCATC
The DNA here is from genome assembly GCA_021397835.1 of Moringa oleifera. Lineage (NCBI taxonomy): Eukaryota > Viridiplantae > Streptophyta > Magnoliopsida > Brassicales > Moringaceae > Moringa > Moringa oleifera. Next base: position 3,117 of record JAJFZO010000554.1, read on the forward strand.
ATCGTGAGCTTCGCCGCCCACACCATCGAGCTTGTCCAGCCATATCCCAGGACATTATCCCACGATTATTCTCGCTTCGTTGCCCATGTTTTTCCCACCAATGAGGCCTTGGCAGTAGGGGTGCCGAGGTTGGCCGTCTGGCTCGCTCGTTTTTAAAGGCCGACGATCGTGTCGTCGATCGCGCTGCGCAATGAGTCCACCTAGGCAAGCATGAGCGTCGAGATCCAACCCCACATCTGCCGCCCCGAGGGCCTACGACGAAGCACTCCGCATTCTAGAAATCCCCCCAACAATTTGGCCCTCACGTAGCATGCATCATTGTGAGCTTCGCCGCACACACCATCGAGCTTGTCTAGCCATATCCCAGTACATTATCCCACAATTATTCTCCCTTCGTTGCCCACGTTTTTCCCACCAATGAGGCCTTGGCAGTAGGGGTGCCGAGGCTGGCCGTCTGGCTCGCTCGTTTTTAACGGCCGACGATCGTGTCGTCGATCGCGCTACATAATGAGTCCGCCTAGGCAAGCATGAGCGTCGAGATCCAACCCCACGTCTGCCGCCTCAAGGGCCTTCGAGGAAGCACTACGCATTCTCGAAATCCCCCCAACCATTTGGCTCTCGTGTAGCATGCATCATCATTAGCTTCGCCGCCCACACCATCGAGCTTGTCTAGTTAAATCCCAGCACATTATCCCATGATTTTTCTCGCTTCGTTGCCCACGTTTTTCCCACCAATGAGGCCTTGGCAATGGAGGTGCCGAGGCTGGCTGTGTGGCTCGCTCGTTTCTAACGGCCGACGATCGTGTCGTCGATCGCGCTGCGCAATGTGTCCGCCTAGGCAAGCATGAGCGTCGAGATCCAACCCCACGTCTGCCGCCCCGACGGCCTACGACGAAGCACTCCGCATGCTCGAAATCCCCCCAACAATTTGGCCCTCACGTAGCATGCATCATCGTGAGCTTCGCCGCCCACACCATCGAGCTTGTCTAGCCATATCCCAGCACATTATCCCAGGATTATTCTCGCTTCGTTGCCCACGTTTTTTCCACCAATGAGGCCTTGGCAGTAGGGGTGCCGAGGCTAGTCGTGTGGCTCACTTGTTTCTAACGGCCGACGATCGTGTCGTCGATCGTGCTGCGCAATGAGTCCGCCTAGGCAAGCATGAGCATCGAGATCCAACCCCACGTTTACCGCCACGAGGGCCTATGACGAAGCACTCCGCATGCTCTAAATCCCCCCAACAATTTGGCCCTCACGTAGCATGCATCATCGTGAGCTTCGCCGCCCACACCATCGAGCTTGTCTAGCCATATCCCAGCACATTATCCCACGATTATTCTCGCTTCGTTGCCCACGTTTTTCCCACCAATGAGGCCTTGGCAGTAGGGGTGCCGAGGCTAGCCGTGTGGCTCACTTGTTTCTAACGGCCGACGATCGTGTCGTCGATCGCGCTGCGCAATGAGTCCGCCTAGGCAAGCATGAGCATCGAGATCCAACCCCACGTTTACCGCCACGAGGGCCTATGACGAAGCACTCCGCATGCTCTAAATCCCCCCAACAATTTGGCCCACACGTAGCATGCATCATCGTGAGCTTCGCCGCCCACACCATCGAGCTTGTCTAGCCATATCACAGCACATTATCCCACGATTATTCTCGCTTCGTTGCCCACGTTTTTCCCGCCAATGAGGCCTTGGCAGTAGGGGTGCCGAGGCTAGCCGTGTGGCTCACTTGTTTCGAACGGCCGACGATCGTGTCGTCGATCGCGCTGCGCAATGAGTCCGCCTAGGCAAGCATGAGCGTTGAGATCCAACCCCACGTCTGCCGCCCCGACGGCCTACGACGAAGCACTCCGCATTCTCGAAATCCCCCCAACAATTTGGCCCTCACGTAGCATGCGTCGTCGTGAGCTTCGCCGCCCACACCATCGAGTTTGTCTAGCCATATCCCAGCACATTATCCCAGGATTATTCTCGCTTCGTTGCACACGTTTTTCCCACCAGTGAGGCCTTGGCAGTAGGGGTGCCGAGACTGGCTGTGTGGCTCGCTCGTTTCGAACGGCCGACGATCGTGTCGTCGATCGCGCTGCGCAATGAGTCCGCCTAGGCAAGCATGAGCATCGAGATCCAACCCCACGTCTGTCGCCCCGAGGGCCTTCGACGAAGCTCTCCGCATGCTCCAAATCCCCCCAATAATTCGGCCCTCACGTAGCATGCATCATCGTGAGCTTCGCCGCCCACACCATCGAGCTTGTCTAGCCATATCCTTGCACATTATCCCATGGTTATTCTCGCTTCGTTGCCCATGTTTTTCCCACCAATGAGGCCTTGGCAGTAGGGGTGCTGAGGTTGGCCGTCTGGCTCGCTCGTTTTTAACGGCCGACGATCGTGTCGTCAATCGCGTTGCATAATGAGTCCGCCTAGGCAAGCATGAGCGTCGAGATCCAACCCCACGTCTGCCGCCTCAAGGGCCTGCGATGAAGCACTACGCATTCTCGAAATCCCCCCAACCATTTGGCTCTCGTGTAGCATGCATCATCGTAAGCTTCGCCGCCCACACCATCGAGCTTGTCTAGCCAAATCCCAGCACATTATCCCACAATTATGCTCGCTTCGTTGCCCGAATTTTTCCCACCAATGAGGCCTTGGCAGTAGAGGTACCGAGGCTGGCTGTGTGGCTCGCTCGTTTCTAACAGCCGACGATCGTGTCGTCGATCGCGCTGCGCAATGTGTCCGCCTAGGCAAGCATGAGCGTCGAGATCCAACCCCACGTCTGCCGCCCCGAGGGCCTACGACGAAGCACTCCGCATGCTCGAAATCCCCCCAACAATTTGGCCATCACGTACCATGCATCATCGTGAGCATCGCCGCCCCCACCATCGAGCTTGTCTAGCCATATCCCAGCACATTATCCCACGATTATTCTCGCTTCGTTGCCCACGTTTTTCCCACAAATGAGGCCTTGGCAGTAGGGGTGCCGAGGCTAGTCGTGTGGCTCACTTGTTTCTAACGGCCGACGATCGTGTCGTCGATCGCGCTGCGCAATGTGTCCGCCTAGGCAAGCATGAACGTCGAGATCCAACACCACGTCTGCCGCCCCGACGGCCTACGACGAAGCACTCCGCATGCTCAAAATCCCCCCAACAATTTGGCCCTCATGTAGCATGCATCATCGTGAGCTTCGCCGCCCACACCATCGAGCTTGTCTAGCCATATCCCAGGACATTATCCCATGATTATTCTCGCATCGTTGCCCACGTTTTTCCCACCAATGAGGCCTTGGCAGTAGGGGTGCCGAGACTGGCCGTCTGACTTGCTCGTTTTTAACGGCCGACGATCGTGTCGTCGATCGCGCTGCATAATGAGTCCGCCTAGGCAAGCATGAGCGTCGAGATCCAACCCCACGTCTGCTGCCTCAAGGGCCTGCGAGGAAGCACTATGCATTCTCGAAATCCCCCCAACAATTTGGCTCTCGTGTAGCATGCATCACCGTAAGCTTCGCCACCCACACCATCGAGCTTGTCTAGCCATATCCCAGCACATTATCCCATGATTATTCTCGCTTCGTTGCCCACGCTTTTCCCACCAATGAGGCCTTGGCAGTAGGGGTGCCGAGGCTGGCCGTCTGGCTCGCTCGTTTTTAACGGCCGACGATCGTGTCGTCGATCGCGCTGCGCAATGAGTCCGCCTAGGCAAGCATGAGCGTCGAGATCCAACCCCACGTCTGCCGCCTCAAGGGCCTGCGAGGAAGCACTACGCATTCTCGAAATCCCCTAACCATTTGGCTCTCATGTAGCATGCATCATCGTAAGCTTCGCCGCCCACACCATCGAGCTTGTCTAGCCATATCCCAGCACATTATCCCATGATTATTCTCGCTTCGTTGCCCACGTTTTTCCCACCAATGAGGCCTTGGCAGTAGGGGTGCCGAGGCTGGCGGTCTGGCTCGCTCGTTTTTAACGGCCGACGATCGTGTCGTCGATCGCGCTGCATATTGAGTCCGCCTAGGCAAGCATGAGCGTCGAGATCTAACCCTACGTCTGCCGCCTCAAGGGCCTGCGAGGAAGCACTACGCATTCTCGAAATCCCCCCAACCATTTGGCTCTCGTGTAGCATGCATCATCGTTAGCTTCGCCGCCCACACCATCGAGCTTGTCTAGCAAAATCCCAGCACATTATCCCAGGATTATTCTCGGTTCGTTGCCCACGTTTTTCCCACCAATGAAGCCTTGGCAATTGGGGTGCCGAGGCTGGCCATGTGGCTCGCACATTTCTAACGGCCGACGATCGTGTCGTCGATCGCGTTGCGCAATGAGTCCGCCTAGGCAAGCATGAGCGTCGAGATCCAACCCCATGTCTGCCGCCCCGAGGGCCTACAACGAAGCACTCCGCATGCTCAAAATCCCCCCAACAATTTGGCCCTCACGTAGCATGCATCATCGCCGCCCACACCATCGAGCTTGTGTAGCCATATCCCAGCACATTATCCCATGATTATTCTCGCTTCGTTGCCCACGTTTTTCCCACCAATGAGGCCTTGGCAGTAGGGGTGCCGAGGCTGGTGGTCTGGCTCGCTCGTTTTTAACGGCCGGCGATCTTGTCGATGATCGCGCTGCGTAATGAGTCCGCCTAGGCAAGCATGAGCGTCGAGATCCAACCCCATGTCTGCCGCCTCAATGGCCTGCGAGGAAGCACTACGCATTCTCGAAATCCCCCCAACCATTTGGCTCTCGTGTAGCATGCATCATCATTAGCTTCGCCGCCCACACCATCGAGCTTGTCTAGTTAAATCCCAGCACATTATCCCATGATTATTCTCGCTTCGTTGCCCACGTTTTTCCCACCAATGAGGCCTTGGCAATAGGGGTGCCGAGGTTGGCCGTGTGGCTCGCTCGTTTCTAACGGCCGACGGTCGTGTCGTCGATCGCGCTGCGCAATGAGTCCACCTAGGCAAGCATGAGCGTCGAGATCCAACCCCACGTCTGCCGCCCCGAGGGCCTACGACGAAGCACTCCGCATGCTCGAAATCCCCCCAACAATTTGGCCCTCACGTAGAATGCATCATCGTGAGCTTCGCCGCCCACACCATCGAGCTTGTCTAGCCATATCCCAAGACATTATCCCACGATTATTCTCGCTTCGTTGCCCACGTTTTTCCCACCAATGAGGCCTTGGCAGTAGGGGTGCCGAGACTGGCCGTCTGACTCGCCCGTTTTTAACGGCCGACGATCGTGTCGTCGATCGCGCTGCATAATTAGTCCGCCTAGGCAAGCATGAGCGTCGAGATCCAACCCCACGTCTGCCGCCTCAAGGGCCTGCGAGGAAGCACTACGCATTCTCGAAATCCCCCTAACCATTTGGCTCTCGTGTAGCATGCATCATCGTTAGCTTCGCCGCCCACACCATCGAGCTTGTCTAGCCAAATCCCAGCACATTATCCCATGATTATTCTCGCTTCGTTGCCCACGTTTTTCCCACCAATGAGGCCTTGGCAATGGGGGTGCCGAGGCTGGCTGTGTGGCTCGCTCGTTTCTAACGGCCGACGATCGTGTCGTCGATCACGCTCCGCAATGAGTCCGCCTAGGCAAGCATGAGCATCGAGATCCAACCCCACGTTTACCGCCACGAGGGCCTACGACGAAGCACTCCGCATGCTCGAAATCCCCCTAATAATTTGGCCCTCACGTACCATGCATCATCGTGAGCTTCGCCGCCCACACCATCGAGCTTGTCTAGCCATATCCCAGCACATTATCCCACGATTATTCTCGCTTCGTTGCCCACGTTTTTCCCGCCAATGAGGCCTTGGCAGTAGGGGTGCCGATGCTAGCCGTGTGGCTCACTTGTTTCTAACGGCCGACGATCGTGTCGTCGATCGCGCTGCGCAATGAGTCCGCCTAGGCAAGCATGAGCGTTGAGATCCAACCCCACGTCTGCCGCCCCGACGGCCTACGACGAAGCACTCCGCATGCTCGAAATCCCCCCAGCAATTTGGCCCTCACATAGCATGCATCATCGTGAGCTTCGCCGCCCACACCATCGAGCTTGTCTAGCCATATCCCAGCACATTATCCTAGGATTATTCTCGCTTCATTGCACACATTTTTCCCACCAATGAGGCCTTGGCAGTAGGGGTGCCGAGACTGGCTGTGTGGCTCGCTTGTTTCTAACGGCCGACGATCGTGTCGTCGATCGCGCTGCGCAATGAGTCCGCCTAGGCAAGCATGAGCATCGAGATCCAACCCCACGTCTGCCGCCCCGAGGGCCTTCGACGAAGCTCTCCGCAAGCTCCAAATCCCCCCAATAATTCGGCCCTCACGTAGCATGCATCATCGTGAGCTTCGCCGCCCACACCATCGAGCTTGTCTAGCCATATCCCTGCACATTATCCCATGATTATTCTCGCTTCGTTGCCCATGTTTTTCCCACCAATGAGGCCTTGGCAGTAGGGGTGCTGAAGTTGGCCGTCTGGCTCACTCGTTTTTAACGGCCGACGATCGTGTCGTCGATCGCGCTGCATAATGAGTCCGCCTAGGCAAGCATGAGCGTCGAGATCCAACCCCACGTCTGCCGCCTCAAGGGCCTACGAGGAAGCACTACGCATTCTCGAAATCCCCCCAACCTTTTGGCTCTCATGTAGCATGCATCATCGTTAGCTTCGCCGCCCACACCATCGAGCTTGTCTAGTTAAATCCCAGCACATTATCCCATGATTATTCTCGCTTCGTTGCCCACGTTTTTCCCACCAATGAGGCCTTGGCAATGGAGGTGCCGAGGCTGGCTGTGTGGCTCGCTCGTTTCTAACGGCTGACGATCGTGTCGTCGATCACGCTCCGCAATGAGTCCGCCTAGGCAAGCAAGAGCATCAAGATCCAACCCCACGTTTACCGCCACGAGGGCCTACGACGAAGCACTCCGAATGCTCGAAATCCCCCCAACAATTTGGCCCTCACGTACCATGCATCATCGTGAGCTTCGCCGCCCACACCATCGAGCTTGTTTAGCCATATCCCAGCATATTATCCCACGATTATTCTCGCTTCCTTGCCCACGTTTTTCCCGCCAATGAGGCCTTGGCAGTAGGGGTGCCGAGGCTGGCCGTCTGGCTCGCTCGTTTTTAACGGTCGACGATCGTGTCGTCGATCGCGCTGCATAATTAGTCTGCCTAGGCAAGCATGAGCGCGAGATCCAACCCCACGTCTGCTGCCCCGAGGGCCTACGACGAAGCACTTCGCATGCTCGAAATCCCCCCAAAAATTTGGCCCTTACGTAGCATGCATCATCGTGAGCTTCGCCGCCCACAACATCGAGCTTGTCTAGCCATATCCTAGCTCATTATCCCACGATTATTCTCGCTTTGTTGCCCACGTTTTTCCCACCAATGAGGCCTTGGCAGTAGGGGTGCCGAGGCTAGCCGTGTGGCTCACTCGTTTCTAACGGCCGACGATCGTGTCGTCGATCGCGCTGCACAACGAGTCCGCCTAGGCAAGCATGAGCATCGAGATCCAACCCCATGTCTGTCGCCCTGAGGGCCTACGATGAAGCACTCCGCATGCTCTAAATCCCCCCAATAATTTGGCCCTCACGTAGCATGCATCATCGTGAGCTTCGCCGCCCACACCATCGAGTTTGTCTAGCCAAATCCCAACACATTATCCCACGATTATTCTCGCTTCGTTGCCCACGTTTTTCCCACCAATGTGGCCTTGGCAGTAGGGGTGCCGAGGCTAGCCGTGTGGCTCACTCGTTTCTAACGGTCGACGATTGTGTCATCGAACGCGCTGCGCAATGAGTCCGCCTAGGCAAGCATGAGCGTCGAGATCCAACCCCATGTCTGCTGCCCCGAGGGCCTACGACGAAGCACTCCGCATGCTCAAAATCCCCCCAACGATTTGGCCCTTAAGTAGCATGCATCATCGTGAGCTGCGCAGCCCACACCATCGAGCTTGTCTAGCCATATACAAGCACATTATCCGACGATTATTCTCACTTCGTTGCCCACGTTTTTCCCACCAATGAGGCCTTGGCAGTAGGGGTACCGAGGCTAGCCGTTTGGCTCACTCGTTTCTAACAACCGATGATCGTGTCGTCGATCGCGTTGTGCAATGAGTCTGCCTAGGCAAGAATGAGCGTCGAGATCCAACCCCACGTCTGCCGCCCCGAGTGCCTTCGACGAAGCGCTCCGCATGCTCGAAATCCCCCCAACAATTTGGCACTCACGTAGCATGCATCATCGTGAGCTTCGCCGCCCACACCATCGAGCTTGTCTAGCCATTTCCCAGCACATTATCCCACGATTATTCTCGCTCCGTTGCCCACGTTTTTCCCAGCAATGAGGCCTTGGCAGTAAGGGTGCCTAGGCAAGCAAGAGCGTTGAGATCCAACCACACGTCTACCGCCCCGAGGGCCTACGACGAAGCACTCCGCATGCTCGAAATACCCCAACAATTTGGGCCCCACGTAGCATGCATCATCGTGAGCTTTGCCGCCCACACCATCGAGCTTTTCTAGCCATATCCCAGCACATTATCCCACGATTATTCTCGCTCCGTTGCCCACGTTTTTCCCAGCAATGAGGCCTTGGCAGTAAGGGTGCCGAGGTTGGCCGTCTGGCTCGCTCGTTTTTAACGGCCGACAATCGTGTCGTCGATCGTGCTACATAATTAGTCCGCCTAGGCAAGCATGAGCGTCGAGATCCAACCCCACGTCTGCCGCCTCAAGGGCCTGCGAGGAAGCACTACGCATTCTCGAAATCCCCCCAACCATTTGGCTCTCGTGTAGCATGCATCATCGTTAGCTTTGCTGCCCACACCATCGAGCTTGTCTAGCCAAATCCCAGCACATTATCCCACGATTATTGTCGCTTCGTTGCCCACGTTTTTCCCACCAATGAGGCCTTGGCAATAGCGGTGCCGAGGCTGGCCGTGTGGCTCGCTCATTTCTAACGGCCGACGGACGTGTCGTCGATCGCGCTGCGCAATGAGTCCACCTAGGCAAGCATGAGCATCGAGATCCAACCACACGTCTACCGCCCCGAGGGCCTACGACGAAGCACTCCGCATGCTCTAAATACCCCAACAATTTGGACCTCACGTAGCATGCATCATCGTGAGCTTTGCCGCCCACACCATCGAGCTTGTCTAGCCATATCCCAGCACATTATCCCACGATTATTCTCGCTTCGTTGCCCACGTTTTTCCCACCAATGAGGCCTTGGCAGTAAGGGTGCCGAGGCTGGCCGTCTGGCTCGCTCGTTTTTAACGGCTGACGATCGTGTCGTCAATCGCGCTGCATAATTAGTCCACCTAGGCAAGCATGAGCGTCGAGATCCAACCCCACGTCTGCCGCCTCAAGGGCCTGCGAGGAAGCACTACGCATTCTCGAAATCTCCCCAACCATTTGGCTCTCGTGTAGCATGCATCATCGTTAGCTTCGCCGCCCACCCCATCGAGCTTGTATAGCCAAATCCCAGCACATTATCCCACGATTATTCTCACTTCGTTGCCCATGTTTTTCCCGCCAATGAGGCCTTGGCAGTAGGGGTGCCGAGGCTAGCCGTGTGGCTCACTCGTTTCTAACAACCGATGATCGTGTCGTCAATCGCGCTGCGCAATGAGTCCGCCTAGGCAAGCATGAGCGTCGAGATCCAACCCCACGTCTGCCGCCCCGATGGCCTACGACGAAGCACTCCGCATGCTCGAAATCCCCCCAACAATTTGGCCCTCACGTAGCATGCATCATCATGAGCTTCGCAGCCCACACCATCGAGCTTGTCTACCAAAATCCCAGCACATTATCCCACGATCATTCTCGCTTCGTTGCCAACGTTTTTCCCACTAATGAGGCCTTGGCAGTAGGGGTGCCGAGGCGGGCCGTCTGGCTCGCTCATTTTTAATGGACGACGATTGTGTGGTCGATCGCGCTACGTAATGAGTCCGCCTAGGCAAGCATGAGCGTCGAGATACAACCCCACGTCTGCCGCCTCAAGGGCCGGCGAGGAAGCACTACGCATGCTCGAAATCCCCCCAGCAATTTGGCCCTCAGGTAGCATGCATCATCGTGAGCTTCGCAGACCACACCATCGAGCTTGTCTAGCAAAATCGCAGCACAATATCCCACGATTATTCTCGCTTCGTTGCCCACATTTTTCCCACCAATGAGGCCTTGGCAGTAGGGTTGCCGAGGCTGGCCGTGTGGCTCGCTCGTTTCTAATGGCCGACTATCGTGTCGTCGACCGCGCTGTGCAAAGAGTCCGCCTAGGCAAGCATGAGCGTCGAGATCCAACCCCACGTCTGCTGCCCCGAGGGCCTACGACGAAGCACTTCGCATACTCGAAATCCCCCCAAAAATTTGGCCCTTACGTAGCATGCATCATCGTGAGCTTCGCCGCCCACAACATCGAGCTTGTCTAGCCATATCCTAGCTCATTATCCCACGATTATTCTCGCTTTGTTGCCCACATTTTTCCTACCAATGAGGCCTTGGCAGTAGGGGTGCCGAGGCTAGCCGTGTGGCTCACTCGTTTCTAACGGCCGACGATCGTGTCGTCGATCGCGCTGCACAACGAGTCCGCCTAGGCAAGCATGAGCATCGAGATCCAACCCCACGTCTGTCGCCCTGAGGGCCTACGATGAAGCACTCCGCATGCTCTAAATCCCCCCAATAATTTGGCCCTCACGTAGCATGCATCATCGTGAGCTTCGCCGCCCACACCATCGAGTTTGTCTAGCCAAATCCCAACACATTATCCCACGATTATTCTCGCTTCGTTGCCCACGTTTTTCCCACCAATGTGGCCTTGGCAGTAGGGGTGCCGAGGCTAGCCGTGTAGCTCACTCGTTTCTAACGGTCGACGATCGTGTCATCGAACGCGCTGCGCAATGAGTCCGCCTAGGCAAGCATGAGCGTCGAGATCCAACCCCATGTCTGCTGCCCCGAGGGCCTACGACGAAGCACTATGCATTCTCAAATCCCCCCAACAATTTGGCTCTCGTGTAGCATGCATCATCGTAAGCTTCGCCGCCCACACCATCGAGCTTGTCTAGCCATATCCCAGCACATTATCCCATGATTATTCTCGCTTCGTTGCCCACGCTTTTCCCACCAATGAGGCCTTGGCAGTAGGGGTGCCGAGGCTGGCCGTCTGGCTCGCTCGTTTTTAACGGTCGACGATCGTGTCGTCGATCGCGCTGCATAATGAGTCCGCCTAGGCAAGCATGAGCGTCGAGATCCAACCCCACGTCTGCTGCCTCAAGGGCCTGCGAGGAAGCACTATGCATTCTCGAAATCCCCCCAACCATTTGGTTCTCGTGTAGCATGCATCATCGTAAGCTTCGCCGCCCACACCATCGAGCTTGTCTAGCCATATCCCAGCACATTATCCCATGATTATTCTCGCTTTGTTGCCCACGTTTTTCCCACCAATGAGGCCTTGGCAGTAGGGGTGCCGAGGCTGGCGGTCTGGCTCGCTCGTTTTTAACGACCGACGATCGTGTCGTCGATCGCGCTGCATATTGAGTCCGCCTAGGCAAGCATGAGCGTCGAGATCTAACCCTACGTCTGCCGCCTCAAGGGCCTGCGAGGAAGCACTACGCATTCTCGAAATCCCCCCAACCATTTGGCTCTCGTGTAGCATGCATCATCGTTAGCTTCGCCGCCCACACCATCGAGCTTGTTTAGCAAAATCCCAGCACATTATCCCAGGATTATTCTCGGTTCGTTGCCCACGTTTTTCCCACCAATGAAGACTTGGCAATTGGGGTGCCGAGGCTGGCCTTGTGGCTCGCTCATTTCTAACGGCCGACGATCGTGTCGTCGATCGCGTTGCGCAATGAGTCCGCCTAGGCAAGCATGAGCGTCGAGATCCAACCCCATGTCTGCCGCCCCGAGGGCCTACAACGAAGCACTCCGCATGCTCAAAATCCCCCCAACAATTTGGCCCTCACGTAGCACGCATCATCGTGAGCTTCGCCGCCCACACCATCGAGCTTGTGTAGCCATATCCCAGCACATTATCCCATGATTATTCTCGCTTCGTTGCCCACGTTTTTCCCACCAATGAGGCCTTGGCAGTAGGGGTGCCGAGGCTGGTGGTCTGGCTCGCTCGTTTTTAACGGCCGACGATCTTGTCGATGATCGCGCTGCGTAATGAGTCCGCCTAGGCAAGCATGAGCGTCGAGATCCAACCCCACGTCTGCCGCCTCAAGGGCCTGCGAGGAAGCACTACGCATTCTCGAAATCCCCCCAACCATTTGGCTCTCGTGTCGCATGCATCATCATTAGCTTCGCCGCCCACACCATCGAGCTTGTCTTGCCATATCCCAGCACATTATCCCACGATTATTCTCGCTTCGTTGCCCACGTTTTTCCCACCAATGAGGCCTTGGCAATAGGGGTGCCGAGGCTGGCCGTCTAACTCGATCGTTTTGAATGGCCGATGATCGTGTCGTCGATCGCGCTGCATAATGAGTCCGCCTAGGCAAGCATGAGCGTGGAGATCCAACCCCACGTCTGCCGCCCCGAGGGCCTACGAGGAAGCGCTCCGCATGCTCGAAATCCCCCCAACAATTTAGCCCTCACGTAGCATGCATCATCGTGAGCTTCGCCGCCCACACCATCGAGCTTGTCTAGCCATATCCCAGGACATTATCCCACGATTATTCTCGCTTCGTTGCCCACGTTTTTCCCACCAATGAGGCCTTGGCAGTAGGGGTGCCGAGACTGGCCGTCTGACTCGCTCGTTTTTAACGGCAGACGATCGTGTCGTCGATCGCGCTGCATAATGAGTCCGCCTAGGCAAGCATGAGCGTCGAGATCCAACCCCACGTCTGTCGCCTCAAGGGCCATGCGAGAAGCACTACGCATTCTCGAAATCCCCCCAACCATTTGGCTCTCGCGTAGCATGCTATCATCATTAGCTTCGCGCCCACACCATAGAGCGTGTCTAGTAAATCCCAGCACATTTTCCCATGATTATTCTCCGCTTCGTTGCCCAACGTTTTTCCCACCAATTGAGGCCGTGGCAATGGCGGTGCCGAGGCTTGGCTGTGTGGCTCGCTCGTTTCTAACGGCCGACGATCGTTGCGTCGATTCACGCTGCGCAATGAGTCCGCCTAGGCAAGCATGGGAGCATCGAGATCCAACCCCAGTTACCGCCACGAGGGCCTACGACGGAAGTACTCGCATGTGAAATCCCCTAATAATTTGGCCCTCACGTACCAGCATCATCGGAGCTTCGCGCCCACACCATCGAGCTTGTCTAGCCATATCCCAGCACATATCCCACGATTATTCTCGCTCGTTGCCCACGTTTTCCCGCCAATGCGGCCTTGACAGTAGGGGGTGCCGATAGCTAGCGTGTGGCTCACTTGTTTTAACGGCCGACGATCGTGTCGTCAATCGCGTTGCATAATGAGTCCGCCTAGGCAAGCATGAGCGTCGAGATCCAACCCCACGTCTGCCGCCTCAAGGGCCTGCGATGAAGCACTACGCATTCTCGAAATCCCCTCAACCATTTGGCTCTCGTGTAGCATGCATCATCGTAAGCTTCGCCACCCACACCATCGAGCTTGTCTAGCCAAATCCCAGCACATTATCCCACAATTATGCTCGCTTCGTTGCCCGAATTTTTCCCACCAATGAGGCCTTGGCAGTAGAGGTACCGAGGCTGGCTGTGTGGCTCGTTTGTTTCTAACAGCCGACGATCGTGTCGTCGATCGCGCTGCGCAATGTGTCCGCCTAGGCAAGCATGAGCGTTGAGATCCAACACCACGTCTGCCGCCCCGACGGCCTACGACGAAGCACTCCGCATGCTCGAAATCCCCCCAACAATTTGGCCCTCACGTAGCATGCATCATCGTGAGCTTCGCCGCCCACACCATCGAGCTTGTCTAGCCATATCCCAAGACATTATCCCACGATTATTCTCGCTTCGTTGCCCACGTTTTTCCCACCAATGAGGCCTTGGCAGTAGGGGTGCCGAGACTGGCCGTCTGACTCGCTCGTTTTTAACGGCCGACGATCGTGTCGTCGATCGCGCTGCATAATTAGTCCGCTTAGGCAAGCATGAGCGTCGAGATCCAACCCCACGTCTGCCGCCTCAAGGGCCTGCGAGGAAGCACTACGCATTCTCGAAATCCCCCCAACAATTTGGCCCTCACGTAGCATGCATCATCGTGAGCTTCGCCGCCCACACCATCGAGCTTGTCTAGCCATATCCTAGCACATTTATCCCACGATTATTCTCGCTTCGTTGCCCACGTTTTTCCCACCAATGAGGCCTTGGCAGTAGGGGTGCCGAGGCTGGAGGTCTGTCTCTCTCGTTTTTAACGGCCGATGATCGTGTCGTCGATCGCGCTGCGCAATGTGTCCGCCTAGGCAAGCATGAGCGTCGAGATCCAACCCCACGTCTGCCGCCCCGACGAACTACGACGAAGCACTCCGCATGCTCGAAATCCCCCAAAAAATTTGGCCCTCACGTAGCATGCATCATCGTGAGCTTCGCCGCCCACACCATCGAGCTTGTCTAGCCATATCCCAGGACATTATCCCACGATTATTCTCGCTTCGTTGCCCACGTTTTTCCCACCAATGAGGCCTTGGCAGTAGGGGTGCCGAGACTGGCCGTCTGACTTGCTCGTTTTTAACGGTCGACGATTGTGTCGTCGATCGCGCTGCATAATGAGTCCGCCTAGGCAAGCATGAGCGTCGAGATCCAACCCCACGTCTGCTGCCTCAAGGGCCTGCGAGGAAGCACTATGCATTCTCGAAATCCCCTCAACAATTTGGCTCTCGTGTAGCATGCATCATCGTAAGCTTCGCCGCCCACACCATCGAGCTTGTCTAGCCATATCCCAGCACATTATCCCATGATTATTCTCGCTTCGTTGCCCACGTTTTTCCCACCAATGAGGCCTTGCCAGTAGGGGTGCCGAGGCTGGCGGTCTGGCTCGCTCGTTTTTAACGGCCGACGATCGTGTCGTCGATCGCGCTGCATAATGAGTCCGCCTAGGCAAGCATGAGCGTCGAGATCCAACCCCACGTCTACTGCCTCAAGGGCCTGCGAGGAAGCACTATGCATTCTCGAAATCCCCCCAACCATTTGGCTCTCGTGTAGCATG
>JAJFZO010000746.1:0-10000 GCA_021397835.1 Moringa oleifera
CCACATCCCAGCTCATTATCCCACAATTTCTCTTGTTTCGTTGCCCATGTTTTTCCCACCGATGAGGCCTTGGCAGCAGGGGTGTCACGCCTTGCCCAGGCGGGCTGTGTGGCTTGCTCGTTGCTAACGGCCGACGATCGTGTCACCGATCACGCTGCGCAACGAGTCCGCCTAGGTAAGCCTGGGCGTCGGGATCCAGCCCCGCGTCCATCGCCTCGAGGGCCTGCGACGAAGTCCTCCGCATGCTCGAAATCCCCCCAGTGATTTGGCCCTCGCGTAGCATGCATCATCGTTAGCTTCGCCGCCTACACCGTCGAGTTTGTCTAGCCAAATCCCAGCTCATTA
The DNA here is from genome assembly GCA_021397835.1 of Moringa oleifera. NCBI lineage: Eukaryota > Viridiplantae > Streptophyta > Magnoliopsida > Brassicales > Moringaceae > Moringa > Moringa oleifera. Next base: position 346 of record JAJFZO010000746.1, read on the forward strand.
TCCCACAATTTCTCTCTTTTCGTTGCCCACGTTTTTCCCACCGATGAGGCCTTAGCAGCGAGGGTGTCACACCTTGCCCAGGCTGGCTGTGTGACTCGCTCGTTGTTAACGGCCGACGATCGTGTCGTCGATTGCGCTATGCAACGAGTCCGCCTAGGCAAGCCTGAGCGTCGGGATCCAACCCTACGCCCGCCGCCTCGAGGGCCTGCGATGAAGCACTCCGCATGCTCGAAATCCCCCTAGCGATTTGGCCTTCACGTAGCATGCATCATCGTTAACTTCGCCGCCCATACCGTCGAGCTTGTGTAGCCACATCCCAGCTCATTATCCCACGATTTTTCTCATTTCGTTGCCCACTATTTAGCGGATTTCATTTCCCACGTTTTCCCCACTCCGTTGGCTACTGATCGGGCGTCCCACACTCTTCGGCCGACGTCGCCGACCGCCTGCCTGCCGGCGGTGGTGGCTACCATAGCCACACACCACCGGCTGGATGGGCAAGGCAGCAAGCCGCCCTGCCCATGCCATGCACGCTGGGTTGCCCAAGCCAAGCGCCTGCCCATGTGGGATGGGCAGGGGGGAGGCACGCATGGCCTTTTGGCACCCAGCAAGCTTGGTGACCACCTCCCTCCTAAAGAGTCTTAAATGAAATTTCACTCCCGGCAGGAGGAAACATCAATATGTCTGAGCCGTCATAATGGGTCTAAAAAATTATTTACTTGGAATTTTAAGATGAAATTTGTACATAAATGGAGAATAATCATATCTACGACCAGAAAAAATTTCAGAATTTTCTGGGCACTAAATTTTTTTTAATCAATTTTCTACACCCGAAAATTGAAAAAATCATCAAAAATAGCCCGTGAGTCGAAATGATCCCAAACTTCAGGGGCAGACTCCTCATGAATTACATGAATTATTTGAGTCATTTTGGGACCCATTCCATGATGAAAAGATGGTCAATTCACAACAATTTCGCAACTGGGCATTGCAGCCAGCAGGCTGGGGCAACTGTGCCTCTGCTTGGCCCATGGTGCATGCTGGCTGCCCTGTCCAGCGCACCTCAAGCCACCCCATGGCAGCCCTCAGGGTCCACCAGAGCCAGAGGCCACGGCCAAGGCCAGCTTGCCCATGAAATCAACGCCCACAGCATGTGCTGAGCCTCACAGCGTGCTCGCGGCTGGCTCTGGTGGGGCGCCCAGGGAAAGGCTGCCGCCGTGCCTGCTGGCGACTGCTTTGGCACCCTTGACTCGCACGCTGGGCAGTCAGTCAACCGGCAGGGACGAGGGGTCTGGCTCGCGATGGGCGCCCGTGGCCTGGTTGACGGGCCCACCTCTGCAGCAAGCTGGTCGAGCAGCCCATGCCGTGCCTGCTGGGGGTTGCCTGGGTGGGCCACCCATTCCCAAGGTCCGTGCGATGCGGCACCCCTCGCTCACACGCTGGGCAGTCAGTCGAGGGGCAGGGACGAGGTGGCTGGCTCGCGATAGGCGCCTGCGGCCTGGCTGGCGCACCCATCGCTGCTGCATGCTGGGCGAGCACCCATGCCGTGCCAGCTGGGGGCTTCCTGGGCGTGCCACCCGTGCCCAGGGTCCATGCGACACGGCCCCCCTGGCTCGCTAGCTGGGAACTTAGTTGAGGGACAGGGACGTGGGGGCTGGCTCGCGTTGGGCGCCCGCAGCCTGGATGGCGCGCCCACCGCTGCCATACACTAGGCGAGCAGCCAATGCCGTGCCTGCTCGGGGCTTCCTGCACGTGCCACCTGTGTCCAAGGCCCGTGCGACCCGGCCCCCCTGGCTCGCTAGCTGAGCACTCAGTCGAGGGATAGGGACGTTGGGACTGGCTCGCGATTGGCGCCCACGGCCTGGCTGGCATGCCCACCGCTCCCGCACGCTGGGCGAGCAGCCCATGCCGTGCCTGCAGTGGGCTGCTTGGGCATGCCACTCGTGCCCAGGGTCCGTGTGACGCTACCCCCCTGGCTCGCTCGCTAGGCACTTAGTCGAGGGACAGGGACGTGGGGGATGGCTCGCGATGGGCGCCCGCGGCCTGGCTGGCACGCCAACTGCTCCCGCACGTTGGGCAAGCAGCCCATGCCGTGCCTGCAGGGGGCTGCCTGGGCATGCCATCCATGCACAGGGTCTGTGCGACGCTGCCCCCCTGGCTCGCTCGCTTGGCAGTTAGTCGAGGGACAGGGACATGAGGGCTAGCTCGCGATGGGCGCCCACCTGGCATGCCCACCGCTGCCGCACGCTGGGCGAGCAGCCCATGCTGTGCCTGCTGGGGGCTGCCTGGGCGTGCCATCCGCGTTGCATCCCCCTGGCTCGCTCGATGAGCACTTAGTCGAGGGACAGGGACGTGGGGGCTGGCTCGCGATGGGCGCCCGCGGCCTAGCTGGCGCGCCCACCGCTGCCGCACGCTCGGCGAGCAGCACATGCCGTGCCTGCTGGGGGCTGCCTAGGCATGCCACCCGTGCCCAGGGTCCATGCGACGCGGCCCCCCTGGCTCGCTCGCTGGGCACTTAGTTGAGGGACAGGGAAGTGGGGGCTGGCTCGCGTTGGGTGCCCGCGGCCTGGCTAGCGCACCCACTGCTGCCGCACGCTGGACGAGCAGCCCATGCCGTGCCTGCTGGGGGCTTCCTGGGCGTGCCACCCATGCCCAGGGTCCGTATGATGCGGCACACCTGGCTCGCATGGTGGGCAGTCAGTTGAGGGACAGGGACGTGGGGGCTGGCTCACGATGGGCACCCGCGTCATGGCTGGCGCGCCCACCGCTGCCGCACGCTGGGCGAGCAGCTCGTGCCGTGCCTGCAGGGGGCTGCCTGGGCATGCCACCCGTGCCCAGGGTCCGTGCGACACTACCCCCCTGGCTCGCTCGCTGGGCACTTAGTCAAGGGACAGGGACGTGGGGGCTGGCGGATTTTCTTTATTTCTAGTCCATTACAATAGCCTCGGCATGGGCGTGCCACCCGTGCCCAGGGACCATGCAACGCGGCCCCTCTGGCTCGCATGCTGGGCAGTCAGTCGAGGGACAGGGACGTGCGGGCTGGCTCGCGATGGGCACCCGCGTTATGGCTGGCACGCCCACCGCTGCCGCACGCTGGGCGAGCAGCTCGTGCCGTGCCTGCAGGGGGCTGCCTGGGCATGCCACCCGTGCGACACTGTCCCCTGGCTCGCTCGCTGGGCACTTAGTCGAGGGACAGGGACGTGGGGGCTGGCAGATTTTCTTTATTTCTAGTCCATTACAGTAGCCTCGGCACCGGCGTGCCACCCGTGGCCAGCGACCGTGCGACGTGGCCCCCCTGGCTCGCATACTGGGCAGTCAGTCGAGGGATAGGGACCTGGGGGCTGTCTCGCGATTGGCACCCGCGGCCTGGCTGGCGCGCCCACCGCTGCATCACGCTGGGCGAGCAGCCCATGCGGTGCCTACTGGGGGCTGCCTGGGCGTGCCACTTGTGTCCAGGGTCCATGCGATGCGGCCCCTCTGGCTCGCTCGCTGGGCACTACGTTGAGGGACAGGGATGTGGGGGCTGGGTCACGATTGGCGCCCGCGGCCTGGCTGGCACGCCCACCGCTGCCGCACGCTGGGCGAGCAACCCATGCCGTGCCTACAGGGGGCTGCCTGGGTATGCCACCCGTGCCCAGGTTCCATGCGACGCAGCTCCCCTAGCTCGCTCGCTTGGCAGTTAGTGGAGGGACCGGGACGTGGGGGCTGGCTCGCGATGGGCTCCCGCGGCATTGCTGGCGCGCCCACCGTTGCCGCATGCTGGGCGAGCAGCCCATGCCATGCTTGCTGGGGGCTGCCTAGCCGTGCCACCCGTGCCCAGGGTCTGTGCGACGCAGCCCCCCTGGCTCGAACGCTGGGCAGTCAGTCGAGGGAGAGGGACGTGGGGGATGGCTCGCGATGGGCGCCCGTAGACTGGCTGGCGCGCCCACCGCTGCGCAAACTGGGTGAGAAGCCCATGCCGTGCCTGCTGGGGGCTGCCTTGCCGTGCCTCCCGCGCCCAGGGTCCGTGCAACGCGGCCCCCCTGGCTCGCTCGCTGAGCATTTAGTCAAGGGACAGGGACGTGGGGGCTGGGTCACGATGGGCGCCCGCGGCCTGGCTGGCACGCCCACCCCTGCCGCACGCTGGGCGAGCTGCCCATGCCATGCCTGCAGGGGGCTGCCTGGGCATGCCACCCATGCCCAGGTTCCGTGCGATGCAGCCCCCCTGGCTTGCTCGCTGGGCACTTAGTAGAGGGACCGGGACGTGGGGGCTGGCTCGTGATGGGCGCCCGCGGCCTTGCTGGTGCGCCCAACGTTGCCGCACGCTGGGCGAGCAGCCCATGCCGTGCTTGCTGGGGGCTGCCTGGGCGTGCCACCCGTGCCCAGGTTCCGTGCGACGCGGCCCCCCTGGCTCGAATGCTAGGCAGTCAGTCGAGGGGCAGGGACGTGGGGGCTGGCTCGCGATGGGCGCCCGCAGCCTGGCTGGCGCGCCCACCGCTGCCGCACGCTGGGCGAGCAGCCCATGCTGTGCTTGCTGGGGGCTGCCTGGGCGTGCCACCCGTGCCCAGGTTCCGTGCGACGCGGCCCCCCTGGCTCGAATGCTGGGCAGTCAGTCGAGGGGCAGGGACGTGGGGGCTGACTCGCGATGGGCGCCCGCGGCCTGGCTGGCGCGCCCACCGCTGCCGCATGCTGGGCGAGCAGCGCATGCCGTGCTTGCTGGGGGCTGCTTGGGCATGCCACCCGTGCCCAGGGTCCATGAGACGCAGCCCCCCTGGCTCGCTCGCTGAGCACTTAGTCGAGGGACAGGGACGTGGGGGCTGGCTCGCGATGGGAGCCAGCGGCCTGGCTGGCGCTCCCACCGCTGCCGCACACTGGGCGAGCAGCCCAGGCCGTGCCTGCTGGGGGCTGCCTGGGTGTGCCACCCGTTCCCAGGGTCCGTGCGACGCGGCCCCCCTGGCTCGCTCCCTGGGCACTACGTCGAGGGACAGGGACGTGGAGCTGGCTCATGATGGGCTGCTGCGGCCTGGCTTGCGCGCCTATTGCTGCCGCACGCAGGGCGAGCAACGCATGCCTGGGCTGCTGGGGGCTTCCTGGGCGTGCCACCCGTTCCCACGGTCCGTGCGACGTGGCCCCCCTGGCTCGCTTGCTGGGCACTACGTCGAGGGATAGGGACGTGTGAGCTGGCTCGCGATGGGTGCTCGCGGCCTGGCTGGCACGCCCACCGCTGCAGCACGCTGGGCGAGCAGCCCATGCCGTGCCTGCTGGGGACTGCCTGGGCATGCCACCCGTGCCCAGGGTCCGTGCGATGCGGCCTCTCATGCTTGCTCGCTGGGCACTTAGTTGAGGGACAGGGACGTGTGGGCTGGCTCGCGATGGGTGCTCGCGGCCTGGCTGGTACGCCCACCGCTGCAGCACGTTGGGTGAGCAGCCCATGCCGTGCCTGCTGGGGGCTGCCTGGGCATGCCACCTGTGCCCAGGCTCTGTGCGACGCAGCCCCCTGGCTCGCTCGCTGGGCACTACCTCGAGGGACAGGGACGTGGGGGCTGGCTCGTGATGGGCGCCAGCGACCTGGCTGGCGCGCCCAACTTTGCCGCACGCTGGGCGAGCTGCCCATGCCTTGCCTTCTGGGGGCTTGCTGGGCATGCCTCTCGTGCCCAGGGTCCATGTGATGCGGCTCCCCTGGCTCGCTCGCTGGGCACTTAGTCGAGGGACACGGACAACGGGGCTGGCTCGCGATGGGCGCCTGTGGCCTGCCTGGCGCGCCCACTGCTGCCGCACACTGGGCGAGCAGCCCAGGCCGTGCCTGCTGGGGGCTGCCTGGGTGTGCCACCCGTTCCCAGGGTCCGTGCGACGCGGCCCCCCTGGCTCGCTCCCTGGGCACTACGTCGAGGGACAGGGACGTGGAGCTGGCTCATGATGGGCTGCTGCGGCCTGGCTTGCGCGCCAATCGCTGCCGCACGCAGGGCGAGCAACGCATGCCTGGGCTGCTGGGGGCTTCCTGGGCGTGCCACCCGTTCCCACGGTCTGTGCGACGCAGCCCCCCTGGCTCGCTCGCTGGGCACTTAGTCGAGGGACAGGAACGTGGGGGTTGGCTTGCAATGGGAGCCCGCGGCCTGGCTGGCGCGGCCACCGCTGCAGCACGCTTCGCGAGCAGCCCATGCCGTGCCTGCTGGGGGCTGCCTAGGCGTGCTACCCGTGACCATGGTCCATGCGACGCGGCACCCCTGGCTCACACGCTGGGCAGTCAGTCGAGGGGCTGGGACGAGGGGGCTGGCTCGCGATGGGCGCCTGTGGCCTGGCTGGCGCCCCCTCCTCTGCCGCATGCTGGGCACTTGGCCCATGCCGTGCCTGCTGGGGGCTGCCTGGGCATGCCTCCCATGCCCAGAGTCTGTGCAGCATGGCTCCTCTGGCTCGCTCACTGGGCACTAAGTCGAGGGACAGGGACGAGGGGGCTGGCTCGTGATGGGCACCTGTGGCCTCGCTGGGGCGCCCACCGCTGCCGCACGGTGGGCACTTCGCCCATGCCGTGCCTGCTGTGGGCTGCCGGGGCATGCCTCCCGTGCCCAGGGTCCTTGCGATGCGGCTCCCCTGGCTCTCTCGCTGGGCACTTAGTCGAGGGACAGGGACGAGGGGGCTGGCTCGCCATAGGTGCCCGTGGCCTGGCTGCCGCACCCACCTCTACTACAGGCTGGGCACTTGGCCCATGCCGTGCCTACTGGGGGATGCTGGGGCATTCCTCTAGTGCCCTGGGTCTGTACAGCACAGCTCCCCTTGCTCGCTCGCTGGGCACTTAGTCAAGGGACAGGGATGAGGGGACTGGCTCGCGATGGGAGCCCGTGGCGTGGCTGGTGCGCCCACTGCTACTGCATGCTGGGCACTTGGCCCATGCCGTGCCTGCTGGGGGCTGCTAGGGCATGCCTCCCATGCCCAGCGTCCGTGCGACGCGGCTCCCCTGGCTCACTCGCTGGGCACTTAGTCGAGGGACAGAGACGAGGGGGCTGGCACGCTATGGGCGCCTGTGGCCTGGCTGGCGTGCCCACCGCTGCAGCACGCTTGGCACTTGGCCCATGCCGTGCCTTCTGGGGGATGCCGGGGCATGCCTCCTGTACCCAGGGTCCGAGAAACCTGGCTCCCCTGGCTTCCTCGCTGGGCACTTAGTCGAGAGACAGGGACGAGTGGGCTGGCTCGCGATAGGTGCCCGTGGCCTGGCTGCCACGCCCACCTCTACCGCACGCTGGGCACTTGGCCCATGCCGTGCCTACTGGGGGATGCTGGGGGCATTCCTCCAGTGCCCTGGGTCTGTACAGCGTGGCTCCCCTTGCTCGCTCGCTGGGCACTTAGTCAAGGGACAGGGATGAGGGGGCTGGCTCGCGATGGGAGCCCGTGGCGTGGCTGGTGCGCCCACTGCTACTGCATGCTGGGCACTTGGCCCATGCCGTGCCTGCTGGGGGCTGCTAGGGCATGCCTCCCATGCCCAGCGTCCGTGCGACGCGGCTCCCCTGGCTCACTCGCTGGGCACTTAGTCGAGGGACAGAGACGAGGGGGCTGGCACGCTATGGGCGCCTGTGGCCTGGCTGGCGTGCCCACCGCTGCAGCACGCTTGGCACTTGGCCCATGCCGTGCCTTCTGGGGGATGCCGGGGCATGCCTCCTGTACCCAGGGTCCGAGAAACCTGGCTCCCCTGGCTTCCTCGCTGGGCACTTAGTCGAGAGACAGGGACGAGTGGGCTGGCTCGCGATAGGTGCCCGTGGCCTGGCTGCCACGCCCACCTCTACCGCACGCTGGGCACTTGGCCCATGCCGTGCCTACTGGGGGATGCTGGGGCATTCCTCCAGTGCCCTGGGTCTGTACAGCGTGGCTCCCCTTGCTCGCTCGCTGGGCACTTAGTCAAGGGACAGGGATGAGGGGGCTGGCTCGCGATGGGAGCCCGTGGCGTGGCTGGTGCGCCCACTGCTACCGCATGCTGGGCACTTGGCCCACGCCGTGCCTGCTGGGGGCTGCTAGGGCATGCCTCCGATGCCCAGGGTCCGTGTGACGCGGCTCCCCTGGCTCGCTCGCTGGGCACTTAGCCGAGGGACAGGGACGAGGGGGTTGGCTCGCTATGGGCGCCTGTGGCCTGGCTGGCGCGCCCACCGCTGCCGGACACTGGGCACTTGGCCCATGCCATGCCTGCTGGGGGCTTCGTGGACATACCTCCTGTGCCCAGGGTCTGTGCGACATGGCTCCCCTGGCTCGCTCGCTTGGCACTAAGCCAAGGGACAGGGACGACGGGGCTGGCTCGTGATGGGCGCCTGCGGCCAGGCTGGCGCGCCCACCGCTGCAGCATGCTGGGCACTTGACCCATGCCATGCCTGCTGGGGGTGGCCTGGGCATGCCTCCCATGCCCACAGTTCGTGCGACGCGGCTCCCCTGGCTGGCTTGCTGGCCACTTAGTCGAGGGACAGGGACTAGGGGGCTTGCTCGCGATGGGCGCCTGTGGCCTGGCTGGCGTGCCCACCGCTGCCGCACGCTGTGCTAGCAGCTCATGCCATGCCTGCTATGGGCTGCCTAGGCATGCCATACATGACAAGGGTCCATGCAATGCAGCCCCCCTGGCTCGCTCGCTGAGCACTTAGTCGAGGGACAGGGACATGGGGGTTGGCTTGCAATGGGCACCCGCGGCCTGGCTGGCATGCCCACCGCTGCAGCACGCTTGATGAGCAGCCCATGCCGTGCCTGCTGGGGGCTGCCTAGGCGTGCCACCCATGACCAGGGTCCATGCGACACGGCACCCCTGGCTCGCACGCTGGGCAGTCAGTCGAGGGGCTGGGACGAGGGGGCTGGCTCGCGATGGGCGGCTGTGGCCTGGCTGGCGCGCCCTCCTCTGCCGCATGCTGGGCTCTTGGCCCATGCCGTGCCTGCTGGGGGCTGCCTGGGCATGCCTCCCATGCCCAGAGTCTGTGTGGCACGGCTCCCTTGGCTCACTCGCTGGGCACTAAGTCGAGGGACAGGGATGAGGAGACTGGCTCGTGATGGGCGCCTGTGGCCTCGCTGGCGCTCCCACCGCTGCCGCACGCTGGGCACTTCGCCCATGCCGTGCCTGCTGGGGGCTGCCGGGGCATGCCTCCCATGCCCAGAGTCCTTGTGACGCGGCTCCTCTGGCTCTCTCACTGGGCACTTAGTCGAGGGACAGGGACGAGGGGGCTGGCTCGCGATTGCAGCCTGTGGCCTGGCTGGCATGCCCACCGCTGCAGCATGCTGGGCACTTGGCCCATGCTGTGCCTGCTGGGGGCTGCCGAGGCATGCCTCCCATACCCAGGGTCCGAGCAACGTGGCTCCCCTGGCTTCCTTGCTGGGAACTTAGTCGAGGGACAGGGACGAGGGGGCAGGCTCGCGATGGGCGCCTATGGCCTGGCTGGCGCGCCCTCCTCTGCCGCAGCGCTGGGCACTTGTCCCATGTTGTACCTGCTGGGGGCTGCCTGGGCATGCCTCCCGTGCCCAGAGTCCATGCGAGGCGGTTCCCCTGGCTCGCTCGCTGGGCACAAAGTTGAGGGACAGGGACGAGGGGGCTGGCTCGCGAAAGGCGCCCGTGGCCTGGCTGCCGCTCCCACCTCTACCGCACGCTGGGCACTTGGCCCATGCCGTGCCTACTGGGGGATGGCGGGGCATTCCTCCAGTGCCCTGGGTCCATGCGGCG
>JAJFZO010000746.1:17500-27500 GCA_021397835.1 Moringa oleifera
GAAATTTGTACATAAATGGAGAATAATCATATCTATGACCAGAAAAAATTTCAAAATTTTCTGGGCACTAAATTTTTTTTAATCAATTTTCTACACCCGAAAATTGAAAAAATCATCAAAAATAGCCAATGAGGCGAAATGATCCCAAACTTCAGGGGCAAACTCCTCATGAATTACATGAATTATTTGAGTCATTTTGGGACCCCATTCCATGATGAAAAGATGGTCAATTCATTACAATTTCGCAACTGGGCATTGCGGCCAGCAGGCTGGGGCAGCTGTGCCTCTGCCTGGCCCATGGTGCATGCTGGCTGCCCTGTCCAGCGCACCTCAAGCCACCCCATGGCAGCCCTCAGGGTCCACCAGAGCCAGGGGCCACGGCCAAGGCCAGCTTGCCCATGAAATCAACGCCTACAGCATGTGCTAAGCCTCACAGCGTGCTCGCGGCTGGCTCGGGTGGGGAGCCCCGGGCAAGGCTGGCGCCGTGCCTGCTGGCGACTGCTGTGGCACCCTTGACTCACACGCTGGGCAGTCAGTCGACCGGCAGGGACGAGGGGGCTGGCTCGCGAAGGGCGTCCGTGGACTGGCTGGCGAGCCCACCTCTGCTGCAAGCTGGGCGAGCAGCCCATGCCGTGCCTGCTGGGGGCTGCCTGGGTGGGCCACCCGTTCCCAAGGTCTGTGCGATGCGGCACCCCTGGCTCACACGCTGGGCAGTCAGTCGAGGGGCAGGGACGAGGGGGCTGGCTCGCGATGGGCGCCCGGGGCCTGGCTGGCGCACCTATCGCTGCTGCATGCTGGGCGAGCACCCATGCCGTGCCAGCTGGGGGCTTCCTGGGCGTGCCACCCGTGCCCAGGGTCCATGCGACACGGCCCCCCTGGCTCGCTCGCTGGGCACTTAGTCGAGGGACAAGGACGTGGGGTCTGGCTCGCGTTGGGCGCCCGCAGCTTGGATGGCGCGCCCACCGCTGCCATACACTAGGCGAGCAGCCCATGCCGTGCCTGCTCGGGGCTTCCTGGACGTGCCACCCGTGCCCAGGGCCCGTGCGACCCGGCCCCCCTGGCTCGCTCGCTGAGCACTCAGTCGAGGGACAGGGACGTTGGGACTGGCTCGCGATTGGCGCCCGCGGCCTGGCTGGCATGCCCACCGCTCCCGCACGCTGGGCGAGCAGCCCATGCCGTGCCTGCAATGGGCTGCCTGGGCATGCCACTCGTGCCAAGGGTCCGTGCGACGCTACCCCCCTGGCTCGCTCGCTGGGCACTTAGTCAAGGGACAGGGACGTGGGGGATGGCTCGCGATGGGCGCCCGCGGCCTGGCTGGCACGCCAACTGCTCCCGCACGTTGGGCAAGCAACCTATGCCGTGCCTGCAGGGGGCTGCCTGGGCATGCCATCCATGCACAGGGTCTGTGCAACGCTACCCCCCTGGCTCGCTCGCTTGGCACTTAGTCGAGGGACAGGGACGTGAGGGCTGGCTCGCAATGGGCGCCCACCTGGCATGCCCACCGCTGCCGCACGCTGGGCGAGCCGGCCATGCTGTGCCTGCTGGGGGCTGCCTGGGCGTGCCATCCGCGTCGCATCCCCCTGGCTCGCTCAATGAGCACTTAGTCGAGGGACAGGGACGTGGGGGCTGGCTCGCGATGGGCGCCCGCGGCCTGGCTGGCGCGCCCACCGCTGCTGCACGCTCGGCGAGCAGCACATGCCGTGCCTGCTGGGGGCTGCCTGGGCATGCCACTCATGCCCAGGGTCCGTGCGACGCGGCCCCCCTGGCTCACTCGCTGGGCACGTAGTCGAGGGACAGGGAAGTGGGGGCTGGCTCGCGTTGGATGCCGGCGGCCTGGCTAGCGCGCCCACTACTGCCGCACGCTGGACGAGCATCCCATGCTGTGCCTGCTGGGGGCTTCCTGGGCGTGCCACCCGTGCCTAGTGTCCGTACGATGCGGCCCACCTGGCTCGCATCCTAGGCAGTCAGTCGAGGGACAGGGACGTGGGGGCTGGCTCGCGATGGGCACCCGCGTCATGGCTGGCGCACCCACCGCTGCCGCACGTTGGGCGAGCAGCTCGTCCCGTGCCTGGGCATGCCACCCGTGCCCAGGGCCTGTGCGACACTGCCCCCCTGGCTCGCTCGTTGGGCACTTAGTCGAGGGACAGGGACGTGGGGGCTGGCAGATTTTCTTTATTTCTAGTCCATTACAGTAGCCTCGGCACGGGTGTGCCACCCGTGGCCAGCGACCGTGTGACGTGGCCCCCCTGGCTCGTACACTTGGCAGTCAGTCGAGGGATAGGGAGCTGGGGGCTGTCTCGCGATTGGCACCCGCGGCCTGGCTGGTGCGCCCACCGCTACCTCACGCTGGGCGAGCAGCCCATGCGGTGCCTGCTGGGGGCTGCCTGGTCGTGCCACCTGTGTCCAGGGTCCGTGCGACACGGCCCCCCTGCCTCGCTCGCTGGGCAATACGTCGAGGGACAAGAACATGGGGGCTGGGTCGACATGGGCGCCCGCGGCCTTGCTGGCACGCCCACCCCTGCTGCACGCTAGGCGAGCAGCCCATGCCGTGCCTGCTTGGGGCTGCCTGAGCGTGCCACTTGTGTCCAGGGTCCATGCAACGCGGCCCCTCTGGCTTGCTCGCTGGGCACTACATTGAGGGACAGGGATGTGGCGGCTGGGTCGACATGGGCGCCCACGGCCTTGCATGCACGCCCACCGCGGCCGCACGCTGGGCGAGTAGCCCATGCCGTGCCTACTGGGGGGTGCCTGGGCATGCCACCCGTGCCCAGGGTCTGTGCGACGTGGCCCCCCTGGCTCGCCCGCTGGGCACTTAGTCGAGAGAAAGGGACGTGGGGGCTGGGTCACGATGGGCGGCCGCGGCCTGGCTGGCACGCCCACCGCTGCCGCACGCTGGGTGAGCAGCCCATGCCATGCCTACAGGGGGCTGCCTGGGCATGCCACCCGTGTGCAGGTTCCATGCGACGCAGCCCCCCTGGCTCGCTCGCTTGGCACTTAGTGGAGGGACCAGGACGTGGGGGCTGGCTCGCGATGGGCACCCGTGGCGTTGCTGGCGCGCCCACCGTTGCCGCACACTGGGCGAGCAGCCCATGCCGTGCTTGCTGGGGGCTGCGTAGGCGTGCCACCCGTGCCCAGGGTCTGTGCGACGCAGCCCCCCTGGCTCGAACGCTGGGCAGTCAGTCGAGGGAGAGGGACGTGGGGGCTGGCTCAGGATGGGCGCCCGTAGCCTGGCTGGCGCTCCCACCGCTGCGCACACTGGGTGAGAAGCCCATGCCGTGCCTGCTGGGGGCTGCCTTGCCGTGCCTCCCATGCCCAGGGTCCGTGCAACGCGGCCCCCCTGGCTCGCTCGCTGAGCATTTATTCAAGGGACAGGGACATGGGGGCTGGGTCACGATGGGCGCCCGCGGCCTGGCTGGCACGCCCACCGCTGCCGCACGCTAGGCGAGCTGCCCATGCCATGCCTGCAGGGGGCTGCCTGGGCATGCCACCCATGCTCAGGTTCCGTGCGATGCGGCCCCCCTGGCTTGCTCGCTGGGCACTTAGTAGAGGGACCGGGACGTGGGGGCTGGCTCGCGATGGGCGCCCGTGGCCTTGCTGGCGCGCCCACCGTTGCTGCACACTGGGCGAGCAGCCCATGCCGTGCTTGCTGGGGGCTGCCTGGGCATGCCACCCGTGCCCAGGTTCCGTGTGATGCGGCCTCCCTGGCTCGAATGCTGGGCAGTCAGTCAAGGGGCAGGGACGTGGGAGCTGGCTCGCGATGGGCGCCCGCGGCCTGGCTGGCGCGCCCACCGCTGCCGCACGCTGGGCGGGCAGCCCATGCCGTGCTTGCTGGGGGCTGCCTAGGCGTGCCACCCGTGCCCAGGTTCTGTGCGACGCGGCCCCCCTGGCTCGAATGCTGGGCAGTCAGTCGAGGGGCAGGGACGTGGGGGCTGGCTCACGATGGGCGCCTGCGGCCTGGCTGGCGCGCCCACCGCTGCCGCATGCTGGGCGAGCAGCCCATGCCGTGCTTGCTGGGGGCTGCTTGGGCGTGCCACCCATGCCCAGGGTCCGTGAGACGCGGCCCCCCTGGCTCGCTTGCTGAGCACTTAGTCGAGGGACAGGGACGTGGGAGCTGGCTGACGATGGGCGCCCGCGGCCTGGCTTGCACGCCCACCGCTGCCGCACGATGGGCGAGCAGCCCATGCCGTGCCTGCAGGGGGCTGCCATGGCATGCCACCCATGCCCAGGGTCTGTGTGACGTGCCCCCCCTGGCTCGCTCGCTGGGCACTTAGTTGAGGCACCGGGACGTGGGGGCTGGGTCGCGATGGGTGCCCGCGGCCTTGCTGGCGCGCCCACCGCCGCCACACACTGGGCGACCTGCCCAAGCCGTGCTTGCTGGGGGCTGCCTGGGCGTGCCACCCGTGCCCAGGCTCCGTGCGACGCGGCCCCCCTGGCTCGAAGTCTGGGCAGTCAGTCGAGGGAAAGGGACGTGGGGGCTGGCTCGCGATTGGTGCCAGCGGCCTGGCTGGCGCGCACACCGCTGCGCACGCTGGGTGAGAGGCCCATGCCGTGCCTGCTGGGGGCTGCCTTGGCGTGCCTCCCGTGCTCAGGGTCCATGCGACGCGGCCCGCCTGGCTCGCTCGCTGAGCACTTAGTCGAGGGACAGGGACGTGGGGGCTTGCTCGCGATGGGAGCCAGCTGCCTGGCTGGCGCTCCCACCGCTGCCGCACGCTGGGCGAGCAGCCCAGGCCGTGCCTGCTGGGGGCTGCCTGGGTGTGCCATCCGTGCCCGGGTCCGTGCGATGTGGCCCCCCTGGCTCGCTCCCTGGGCACTACGTCGAGGGACAGGGACGTGGGGCTGGCTCATGATGGGCTCCCGCGGCCTGGCTTGCGCGCCAATCGCTGCCGCACGCAGGGCGAGCATCGCATGCCTGGCCTGCTGGGGGCTGCCTGGGCGTGCCACCCGTGCCCACGGTCCGTGCGACGTGGCCCCCCTGGCTTGCTTGCTGGGCACTACGTTGAGGGACAGGGACGTGGGGGCTGGCTCGCGTTGGGTGCTCGCGGCCTGGCTGGCACGCCCACCGCTGCAGCACGCTGGGCGAGCAGCCCATGCCGTGCCTGCTTGGGGCTGCCTTGGCATGCCACCCGTGCCCAGGGTCCATGCGACGCGGCCTCTCTGGCTTGCTCGCTGGGCACTTAGTTGAGGGACAGGGACGTGGGGGCTGGCTCGTGATGGGCGCCCGCGGCCTGGCAGGCGCGCCCACCGCTGCCGCACGTTGGGCGAGCAGCCCATGCCGTGCCTGCTGGGGGCTGCCTGGGCATGCCACCCGTGCCCAGGCTCTGTGCGACGCAGCCCCCTGGCTCGCTCGCTGGGCACTACCTCGAGGGACAGGGACGTGGGGGCTGGCTCGTGATGGGCGCCAGCGGCCTGGCTGGCACGCCCAACTTTGCCGCACGCTGGGCGAGCTACCCATGCCTTGCCTTCTGGGGGCTTGCTGGGCATGCCTCTCGTGCCCAGGGTCCGTGTGATGCAGCTCCCCTGGCTCGCTCGCTGGGCACTTAGTCGAGGGACACGGACGACGGGGCTGGCTCGCGATGGGCGCCTGTGGCCTGCCTGGCGCGCCCACTGCTGCTGCACACTGGGCACTTGGCCCATGCCGTGCCTGCTGGGGGCTGCAAGGGCATGCCTCCCATGCTTAGGGTCTGTGCAACATGGGTCCCCTGGCTCGGTCGCTGGGCACTTAGTTGAGGGACAGGGACGAGGGGGCTGGCTAGCGATGGGTGCCTGTGGCCTGGCTGGCGCGCCCTCCGCTGCCACATCCTGGGCACTTCACCCATGCCGTGCCTTATTGGGCCTGCCTGGGCATGCCTCCCGTGCCCAGAGTCCATGCTGCATGGCTCCACCGACTCGCTCGCTGGGCACTAAGTCGAGGGACAGGGTCGAGGGGGCTGGCTCGTGATGGGCGCCTGTGGCCTCGCTGGCACGCCCACCGCTGCCGCACGCTGGGCACTTGGCCCATGCCGTGCCTGCTGGGGGCTGCCGGGGCATGCCTCCCGTGCCCAAGGTCCATGTGACGTGGCTCCCCTGGCTCGTACACTGGGCACTTAGTCAAGGGACAGGGACGAGGGGGCTGGCTCGCGACTGCCGCCTGTGGCCTGGCTGGCGCGCCCACCGCTGCCGCGCGCTGGGCACTTGGCCCATGCCGTGCCTGCTGGGGGCTGCCGGGGCATGCCTCTTTTGCCCAGGGTCTGTGCAACGCGGCTCCCCTGGCTCGCTCGCTGGGACAGGGACAGGGACGAGGGGGCTGTTGGCACACAGCAAGCTTGGTGACTACCTTCCCCCTGAAGAGTCTTAAATGAAATTTCACTCCTGGCAGGAGGAAACAGCAATATGTCTGAGCCATCATAATAGGTCTAAAAAATTATTTGCTTGGAATTTTGAGCTGAAATTTGGTACATGAATGCAGAATAATCATATCTACCACCAGAAAAAATTTCAGAATTTTCTGGGAACTAAATTTTTTTTAATAAATTTTCCACAGCCGAAAATTGAAAAAATCATCAAAAATAGCCCGTGAGTCAAAATGATCCCAAACTTCAGGGGCAGACTCCTCATGAATTACATGAATTATTTGAGTTATTTCGGGACCAATTCCGTGATGAAAAGATGATCAATTCATAACAATTTCGCAACTGGGCATTGCGAACAATTGGCTGGGGCAGCTGTGCCTCTGCCTCGCCCATGGTGCATGCTGGCTGCCTGTCCAGCACACCTCCAGCAACCCCATGGCAGCCCTAAGGGTCCACCAGAGCCAGGGGCCATGGCCAAGGCCAGCTTGCCCATGAAATCAAGGCCCACAGCATGTGCTGAGCCTCACAGCGCGCTCGCAGCTGGCTTGCGTGGGGCACCCCTGGCAAGGCTTGGCGCCGTGCCTGCTGGTGACTGCTGTGGCACCCCTGGCTCACACGCTGGGCAGTCAGTTGAGTGGCAGGGACGAGGGGGCTGGCTCGCGATGGGCGCCCGTGGCCTGGCTGGCGCTCCCACCACTGCCGCACGCTGGGTGAGCAGCCCATGCTGTCCCTGCTGGGGGCTGCCTCAACGTGCCACCCTTGCCCAGGGTCCGTGCGACGCGGCCCCCCTGTCTCGCTCGCTGGGCACTTAGTCGAGGGACAGGAACGTGGGGGTTGGCTTGCAATGGGAGCCCGTGGCCTGGCTGGCGCGGCCACTGCTGCAGCACGCTTCGCGAGCAGCCCATGCCGTGCCTGCTGGGGGCTGCCTAGGCGTGCCACCCGTGACCAGGGTCCATGCGACGTGGCACCCCTGGCTCACACGCTGGGCAGTCAGTCGAGGGGCTGGGACGAGAGGGCTGGCTCGCGATGGGCGCCTGTGGCCTGGCTGGCGCGCCCTCCTCTGCCGCATGCTGGGCACTTGGCCCATGCCGTGCCTGCTGGGGGCTGCCTGGGCATGCCTCCCATGCCCAGAGTCTGTGCAGCACGGCTCCCCTGGCTCGCTCACTGGGCACTAAGTCGAGGGAGAGGGACGAGGGGGCTGGCTCGTGATGGGCGCCTGTGGCCTCGCTGGGGCGCCCACCGCTGCCGCACGGTGGGCACTTCGCCCATGCCGTGCCTGCTGGGGGCTACCGGGGCATGCCTCCCGTGCCCAGGGTCCTTGCGATGCGGCTCCCCTGGCTCTCTCGCTGGGCACTTAGTCGAGGGACAGGGACGAGGGGGCTGGCTCGCGATAGGTGCCCGTGGCCTGGCTGCCGCACCCACCTCTACCGCACGCTGGGCACTTGGCCCATGCCGTGCCTACTGGGGGATGCTGGGGCATTCCTCCAGTGCCCTGGGTCTGTACAGCACGGCTCCCCTTGCTCGCTCGCTGGGCACTTAGTCAAGGGACAGGGATGAGGGGGCTGGCTCGCGATGGGAGCCCGTGGCGTGGCTGGTGCGCCCACTGCTACTGCATGCTGGGCACTTGGCCCATGCCGTGCCTGCTGGGGGCTGCTAGGGCATGCCTCCCATGCCCAGGGTCCATGCAACGCGGCTCCCCTGGCTCGCTCGCTGGGCACTTAGTCGAGGGACAGAGACGAGGGGGCTGGCTCACTATGGGCGCCTGTGGCCTGGCTGGCGTGCCCACCGCTGCGGCACGCTTGGCACTTGGCCCATGCCGTGCCTTCTGGGGGCTGCTGGGGCATGCCTCCTGTACCCAGGGTCCGAGCAATGTGGCTCCCCTGGCTTCCTCGCTGGGCACTTAGTCGAGGGACAGGGACGAGTTGGCTGGCTCGCGATAGGTGCCTGTGGCCTGGCTGCCACGCCCACCTCTACCGCACGCTGGGCACTTGGCCCATGCCGTGCCTACTGGGGGATGCTGGGGCATTCCTCCAGTGCCCTGGGTCTGTACAGCGCGGCTCCCCTTGCTCGCTCGCTGGGCACTTAGTCAAGGGACAGGGATGAGGGGGCTGGCTCACGATGGGAGCCCGTGGCATGGCTGGTGCGCCCACTGCTACCGCATGCTGGGCACTTGGCCCATGCCGTGCCTGCTGGGGGCTGCTAGGGCATGCCTCCGATGCCCAGGGTCCGTGTGACGCGGCTCCCCTGGCTCGCTCGCTGGGCACTTAGTCGAGGGACAGGGACGAGGGGGCTGGCTCGCTATGGGCGTCTGTGGCCTGGCTGGCGCGCCCACCGCTGCCGGACGCTGGGCACTTGGCCCATGCCATGCCTGCTGGGGGATACGTGGACATGCCTCCTGTGCCCAGGGTCCGTGCGACGTGGCTCCCCTGGCTCGCTCGCTTGGCACTAAGCCGAGGGACAGGGACGAGGGGGCTGGCTCGTGATGGGTGCCTGCAGCCTCGCTGGCGCGCCTACCGCTGCCGCACGCTGGGCACTTGGCCCATGTCGTACCTGCTGGGGGCTGCCCAGGCATGTCTCCCGTGCCCAGGGTCAGTGCAACGCGGCTCCCCTGGCTCGCTCTCTGGGCACTTAGTCGAGGGACAGGGACGAGGGGGCTGGCTCGCGATTGCCGCCGGTGGCCTGGCTGGCGCGCCCACCGCTGCCACATGCTGGGCACTTGGCCCATGCCATGCCTGCTGGGGGTGGCCTGGGCATGCCTCCCGTGCCCACGGTCCGTGCAACGTGGCTCCCCTGGCATGCTTGCTGGCCACTTAGTCGAGGGACAGGGATGAGGGGGCTTGCTCGCGATGGGCGCCTGTGGCCTGGCTGGCGCGCCCACCGCTGCTGCACGCTGTGCTAGCAGCTGATGCCATGCCTGCTATGGGCTGCCTAGGCATGCCATACATGACCAGGGTCCGTGCGATGCGGCCCCCCTGGCTCGCTCGCTGAGCACTTAGTCGAGGGACAGGGACGTGGGGGTTGGCTTGCAATGGGCACCCGCGGCCTGGCTGGCGCGCCCACCGCTGCAGCATGCTTGGTGAGCAGCCCATGCCGTGCCTGCTGGGGGCTGCCTAGGCGTGCCACCCGTGCCCAGATTCTGTGCGGCACGGCTCCCCTGGCTCGCTCGCTGGGCACTAAGTCGAGGGACAGGGACGAGGGGGCTGGCTCATGATGGGCACCTGTGGCCTCGCTGGCGCTCCTACCGCTGCCGCACGCTGGGCACTTCGCCCATGCCATGCCTGCTGGGGGCTGCCGGGGCATGCCTCCCATGCCCAGGGCCCTTGCGACGCGGCTCCTCTGGCTCTCTCACTGGGCACTTAGTCGAGGGACAGGGACGAGGGGGCTGGGTCGCGATTGCCACCTGTGGCCTGGCTGGCGTGCCCACCGCTGCAGCATGCTGGGCACTTGGCCCATGCCGTGCCTGCTGGGGGCTGCCGGGGCATGCCTCCCGTACCCAGGGTCCGAGCAACGTGGCTCCCCTGGCTTCCTTGCTGGGCACTTAGTCGAGGGACAGGGACGAGGGGGCAGGCTCGGAATGGGCGCCTGTGGCCTGGCTGGCGCGCCCTCCTCTGCCGCAGCGCTGGGCACTTGTCCCATGTTGTACCTGCTGGGGGCTGCCTGGGCATGCCTCC
>JAJFZO010000746.1:35000-47500 GCA_021397835.1 Moringa oleifera
GCCAACGTCGTCGGCCGCCTGCCTGCCGGCGGTGGTGGCTGCCATAGCCACACACCACCGGCTGGATGGGCAAGGCAGCAAGCCGCCCTGCCCATGCCATGCGTGCTGGGTTGCCCAAGCCCAGCGCCTGCCCATGTGGGATGGGCAGGGGGGAGGCACGCATGGCCTTTTGGCACCCAGCAAGCTTGGTGACCACCTCCCTCCTAAAGAGTCTTAAATGAAATTTCACTCCCGGCAGGAGGAAACATCAATATGTCTGAGCCGTCATAATGGGTCTAAAAAATTATTTACTTGGAATTTTAAGATGAAATTTGTACATAAATGGAGAATAATCATATCTACGACCAGAAAAAATTTCAGAATTTTCTGGGCACTAAATTTTTTTTAATCAATTTTCTACACCCGAAAATTGAAAAAATCATCAAAAATAGCCCGTGAGTCGAAATGATCCCAAACTTCAGGGGCAGACTCCTCATGAATTACATGAATTATTTGAGTCATTTTGGGACCCATTCCATGATAAAAAGATGGTCAATTCACAACAATTTCGCAACTGGGCATTGCGGCCAGCAGGCTGGGGCAGCTGTGCCTCTGCCTGGCCCATGGTGCATGCTGGCTGCCCTGTCCAGCGCACCTCAAGCCACCCCATGGCAGCCCTCAGGGTCCACCAGAGCCAGGGGACAAGGCCAAGGCCAGCTTGCCCATGAAATCAATGCCCACAGCATGTGCTGAGCCTCACAGCGTGCTCGCGGCTGGCTCGGGTGGCGCGCCCCGGGCAAGGCTGGCACCGTGCCTGCTGGCGACTGCTGTGGCACCCTTGACTCGCAAGCTGGGCAGTCAGTCGAGGGGCAGGGACGAGGGGGCTGGCTCGGGATGGGCGCCCGTGGCCTGGCTGGCAGGCCCACCTCTGCCGCAAGCTGGGCGAGCAGCCCATGCCGTGCCTGCTGGGGGCTGCCTGGGTGGGCCACCCGTTCCCAAGGTCCGTGCGATGCGGCACCCTTGGCTCACACGCTGGGCAGTCAGTCGAGGGGCAGGGACGAGGGGGCTGGCTCGCGATGGGCGCCCACGGCCTGGCTGGCGCACCCATCGCTGATGCATGCTGGGCGAGCACCCATGCCGTGCCAGCTGGGGGCTTCCTGGGCGTGCCACCCATGCCCAGGGTCCATGCAACATGGCCCCCCTGGCTCGCTCGCTGGGCACTTAGTCGAGGGGGCTGGGACGTGGGGGCTGTCTCGCGATGGGCGTCCGCGGCCTGGCTCGCGCTCCCACAGCTGCCACACTCTGGGCGAGCAGCCCATGCCGTTCCTGCTGCGGGCTAACTGGGCATGCCACCGGTTCCCAGGGTCCATGCGATGCGGCACCCCTTGCTCGCACGCTGGGCAGTCAGTCAAGGGGCAGGGACGAGGGGGCTGGCTCGCGATGGGCGCCCGCGGCATGGCTGGCGCGCCCACAGCTGCCGTATGCTGGGCAAGCAGCCCATGCCGTGCCTGCTGGGGGCTGTCTGGGCATGCCTCCCGTGCCCAGGGTCCAAGCGACGCGGCTCCCCTGGCTCACTCGCTGGGCACAAAGTCAAGGGACAGGGACGAGGGGCTGGCTCGCGATGGGCGCCTGTGCCCTGGCTTGTGCGCCCACCGCTGCTGCAAGCTGGGAACTTGGCCCATGCCGTGCCTGCTGGGTGCTGCCAGGGCATGCCTCCCATGCCCAGGGTCCATGCGATGCGGCTCCCCTCGCTCACTTGCTGGGCACTAAGTCGAGGGACAGGGACGAGGGGGCTGGCTCACGATTGGCGCCTGTGACCTGGCTGGCGCGCCCACCGCTGCCACACATTGGGCACTTGGCCCATGCCGAGCCTGCTGGGGACTACCTGGGCATGCCTCCAGTGCCCAGGGTCCGTGCGACGCGGCTCCCCTGGCTTGCTCGCTGGGCACTAAGTCGAGGGACAGGGATGAGGGGGCTGGCTCGCGATGGGCACCCGTTGCCTGGCTGGCGCGTCCACCTCTGCCACACGCTGGGCACTTGTCCCATGCCATCCCTGCTGGGGGCTGCCTGGGCATCCCTCCCGTGCCCAGGGTCTGTGCAACGCGGCTCCCCTGGCTTGCACGCTGAGCACTTAGTCGAGGGATAGGGACGAGGGGGCTGGCTCGCGATGGGCGCCTGTGGCCTGGCTGGCGCGCACACCGCTGCCACATGCTGGGCACTTGGCCCATGCCGTACCTGCTGGGGCTGCCTGTGCATGCCTCCCATGCCCAGAGTCCATGCAACTAGGCTCCTCTGGCTCGGTCGCTGGGCACCAAGTCGAGGGACAGGGACGAGGGCGCTGGCTCGCGATGGGCGCCCGTGGCCTGGCTGGCGCACCCACTTCTGCCGCACGCTGGGCACTTGGCCCATGCCATGCCAGTTGGGGGGCTGCTGGGGCATGCCTCCCACTCCCAGGGTCCATGCCACACGGCTCCCCTGGCTCGCTCACTGGGCACTAAGTCGAGGGACAGTGACAAGGGGGCTGGCTCACGAGGGGCGCCTGTGACCTGGCTGGCGCGCCCACCTCTGCCACACGCTGGGCACTTGGACCATGCCGCGCCTGCTGGGGGCTGCCTGGGCAAGCCTCCCGTGCCCAGGGTCCATGCAACGCGGCTCCCCTGGCTCGCTCGCTGGGCACTAAATCGAGGGACAGGGACGAGGGGGCTGGCTCACGATGGGCGCCTGTGACCTGGCTGGCGTGTCCACCTCTGCCACACACTGGGCACTTGGCCCATGCCGTGCCAGCTGGGGGCTGCCTGGGCATGCCTCCCGTGCCCAGTGTCCATGCAACGCGGCTCCTCTCGCTCGGTCGTTGGGCACCAAGTTGAGGGACAGGGACGAGGGGGCTGGCTCGCGATGGGCGCCCATGGCCTGGCTGGCGCACCCACCGCTGCCGCACGCTGGGCACTTGGCCCATGCCATGCCAGTTGGGGGGCTGCTGGGGCATGCCCCCCACTCCCAGGGTCCATGCCACACTGCTCCCCTGGCTCGCTCACTGGGCACTAAGTCGAGGGACAGTGACGAGGGGGCTGGCTCACGAGGGGCGCCTGTGACCTGGCTGGCGCGCCCACCTCTGCCACACGCTGGGCACTTGGACCATGCCATGCCTGCTGGGGGATGCCTGGGCAAGCCTCCCGTGCCCAGGGTCCATCCAACGCGGCTCCCCTGGCTCGCTCGCTGGGCACTAAATAGAGGGACAGGGATGAGGGGGCTGGCTCACGATGGGCGCCTGTGACCTGGCTGGCGCTCCCACCTCTGCCACACGCTGGGCACTTGGCCCATGCCGTGCCAGCTGGGGGCTGCCTGGGCATGCCTCCCGTGCCCAGTGTCCATGCAACGCGGCTCCTCTCACTCGGTTGTTGGGCACCAAGTTGAGGGACAGGGACGAGGGGGCTGGCTCGCGATGGGCGCCCGTGGCCTGGCTGGCGCACCCACCTCTGCCACACGCTGCGCACTTGGCCCATGCCGTGCCAGTTGAGGGGCTGCTGGGGCATGCCTCCCGCTCCCAGGGTCCATGCCACGCAGCTCCCCTGGCTCGGTCACTGGGCACTAAATCGAGGGACAGTGACGAGGGGGCTGGCTCACGAGGGGCGCCTGTGACCTGGCTGGCGCGCCCACCTCTGCCACACGCTGGGCACTTGACCCATGCCGTGCCTGCTGTGGGCTGCTTGGGCATGCCTCCCATGCCCAGGCTCTGTGCAACGCGGCTCCCCTGGCTCACTCGCTGGGCACTAAGTTGACAAACAGGGACGAGGGGGCTGGCTCACGATGGGCGCCTGTGACCTGGCTGGCGCGCCCACCTCTGCCACACGCTGGGCATTTGGCCCATGCCGTGCCTGCTGGGGGCTCCCTGGGCATGCCTCCCATGCCCAGGGTCCATGCAACGCGGCTCCCCTGGCTCGCTCGCTGGGCACCAAGTTGAGGGACAGGGACGAGGGGGCTGGCTCGCGATGGGCGCCTGTGTCCTGGCTGGCGCACCCACCGCTGCCGCATGCTGGGTACTTGGCCCAGGCCGTGCCAGCTTGGGGGCTGCTGGGGCATGCCTCTCGTTCCCAGGGTCCAAGCGACGTGGCTCCCCTGGCTCAATCGCTGGGCACTATGTCGAGGGACAGGGACGAGGGGGCTGGCTCGCGATGGGCGCCCGTGGCCTAGCTGGCGCGTCCACCGCTGTTGCACGATGGGCACTTGGCCCATGCCGTGCTTGCTGGGGGCTGCCTGGGAATGCCTCCCATGACCAGGGTCTGTGCAACACAGCTTCCCTGGCTCGGTCGCTGGGAACCAAGTCGAGGGACAGGGACGAGGGTGCTGGCTCCCAATGGGCGCCCGTGGCCTGGCTGGCGCTCCCACCGCTGCCGCACGCTGGGCACTCAGCCCATGCTGTGCCTGCTGGGGCCCGCCTGGGCATGCCTCCCGTGCCCAGGGTCCATGCGATGCGGCTCCCCTGGCTCGCTCGCTGGGCACGAAGTCGAGGGACAGGGACGAGGGGACTGGCTAGCGATGGGCGCCAATGGCCTGGCTGGCACGCCCCCCGCTGCCGCACGCTGGGCACTTGGCCCATGCCGTGCTTGCTGGGGGCTGCCTGGGCATGCCTCCCATGCCCAGGGTCCATGCGATGCGGCTCCCCTGGCTCGAGCACTGGGCACTAAGTCGAGGGACAGTGACGTGGGGGCTGGCTCGCGATGGGCACCTGTGACCTGGCTGGCGCGCCCACCTCGGCCACACGCTGGGCGCTTGGCCCATGCCACCCCTGCTGGAGGCTGCCTGGGCATGCCTGCCATGCCAAGGGTCCATGCGACGTGGCTCCCCTGGCTCAATCGCTGGGCACTAAGTCGAGGGACAGGGACGAGGGGGCTGGCTCATGATGGGCGCCAGTGGCCTCGCTGGCGCGCAACCCGCTGCCGCACGTTGGGCACTTGACCCATGCAGTGCCTGCTGGGGGCTGCCTGGGCATGCCTACCGTGCCCTGGGTCCATTCAACGTGGCTCCCCTGGCTCGCTTGCTGGGCACTTTGTCGAGGGACAGGGACAAGGGGGCTGGCTCGCAATGGGAGCCCGTGGCCTGGCTGGTGAGCCCACCGCTGCCGCATGCTGGGCACTTAGCGCATGCCGTACCTGCTGGGGGCTTCATGGGCATGACTCCCATGCCCAGGTTCCATACGATTCGGCTTCCCTGGCTCGCTCGCTGGGCACCATGTCGAGGGACAGGGACGAGGGGGCTGGCTAGCTATGGGCTCCCGTGGCCTGGCTGGCGTGCCCACCGCTGCCGCACGCTGGGCACTTGGCCCATGCCGTGCCTTGTGGGGG
This sequence comes from Moringa oleifera, assembly GCA_021397835.1. Classification (NCBI taxonomy): domain Eukaryota; kingdom Viridiplantae; phylum Streptophyta; class Magnoliopsida; order Brassicales; family Moringaceae; genus Moringa; species Moringa oleifera. Next base: position 40,322 of record JAJFZO010000746.1, read on the forward strand.
CTGCTGGGACATGCTTCCTGTGCCCAGGGTCCGTGCAACGCACCCCCCTGGCTCGCTCGCTGGGTACTTAGTCGAGGGACAGGGACGTGGGGGCTGGCTCGCAATTGGCGCCCACGGCCTGGCTGGCGTGCCCACCGCTGCCTCACACTTGGCGAGGAGCCCAAGCCGTTCCTGCTGGGGGCTGCCTGGGCATGCCATCCATGCCCAGGGTCCGTACAATGCGGCACCCCTTGCTCGCACGGTGGGCAGTCAGTCGATGGGCAGGGCCGAGGCGGCTGGCTCGCAATGGGCGCCCATGGCCTGGCTGGCGAGCCCACCGCGGCCACACGCTGGGCACTTGGCCCATTCCGTCCCTGCTGGGGGCTACCGGGGCATGCTTCTCGTGCCCAGGGTCCATGAAACACAGCTCCCCTGCCTCGCTCGCTGGGCACTAAGTCGAAGGACAGGGACGAGGGGGCTGGCTCGCGATGGGAGCCTGTGGCCTGGCTGGTGCGCCCACCACTGCCGCACGCTGGGCACTTGGCCCATGCCGTGCCTGCTTGGTGTTGCCGGGGCATGCCTCTTGTGCCCAGGGTCCATGCAATGCGGCTCCCCTGGCTCGCTCGCCGGGCACTAAGTCGGGGAACAGGGATAGGGGGCTGCCTCCCGATGGGCGCCCGTGGCCTGGCTGGCGCGTCCACCGCTGCCGCATGCTGGGCACTTGGCCGATGCCGTGCCTGCTGGGGGCTGCCGGGGCATGCCTCCAGTGCCCAGAGTTCATTAGACATGGCTCCCCTGGCTCGCTCGCTGGGCACTTAGTGGAGGGACAGGGCCGAGGGGGCTGGCTCGTGATGGGCTCATGTGGACTGCCTGGCGCGCCCACCGCTGCCACACGCTGGGCACTTGGCCCGTGCCGAGCCTGCTGGGGGCTGCCTGGGCATACCTCCCATGCCCAGGGCCTGTGTGACACGGCTCCCCTGGCTCGTTCGCTGGGAACAGAGTCGAGGGACAGGAACGAGGGGGCTGGCTCGCTATGGGCGCCTGTGGCCTGGCTGGCACGCCCACTTCGGCCGCACGCTGGGCACTTGGCCCATGCCGGGACTGCTGGGGGCTGCCTGGGAATGCCTCCCATGCCCAGGGTCCATGCAACGCGGCTCCCCTGGCTCGCTCTCTGGGCACTAAGTTGAGGGACAGGGACAAGGGGGCTGGATCGCGTTGGGCGCCCGTGGCCTGGCTGGCGCGCCCACCGCTGCTGCATGCTGGGCACTTGGCCCAAGCCGTGCCTACTGGGGGCTACCGAGGCATGCCTTCCATGCCCAGGGTCCATGCGACATGGCTCCCCTGGCACCCTCGCTGGGCACTAAGTCGAGGGACAGGAACGAGGGGGCTGGCTCGCGATGGGTGCCCGTGGCCTGGCTGGCGCTTCCACCGCTGCCTCATGCTGGGCACTTGGCCCATGGCGTGCCTGCTGGGGGCTGCCGGGGCAAGCTTCCCATGCCCAAGGTCCATACGACGCGGCCCCCCTGGCTAGCTCGCTGGGCACTTAGTCGAGAGACAGGGACGTGGGGGCTGGCAAGTGATGGGCGCCCACGGCCTGGCTGGCGCGCCCACCGCTGCCACACGCTGGGCGAGCAACCCTTGCCATTCCTGCTGGGGGCACCCTGGGCGTGTCACCCGTGCCCAGGGTCTGTACTACGCGGCACCCCTTGCTCCCACGCGGGGCAGTCTGTCTAGTGGCAGGGACGAGAGGGCTGGCTCGCGATGGGCGCCCGTGGCCTGGCAGGCGCGCCCACCGCTGCCGCACGCTGGGCACTTGGCCCATGCCGTGCTTGCTGGGGGCAGCCGGGGCATGCTTCCCGTGCCCAAGGTCCATGCGACGCAGCTCCTCTGGCACACTCGCTGGTCACTAAGTCGAGGGACAGGGACGAGGGGGCTGGCTAGCGATGGGTGCCTGTGGCCTGGCTTGCGCGCCCACCGCTGCCGCACGCTGGGCACTTGGCCCATGCCGTGCCTGCTGGGGGCTGCTGGGGCATGCTTCCCATGCCCAGGGTCTGTGTGACGCGGCCCCCCTTGTTCGCTCGCTGGGCACTTAGTCAAGGGACAGGGACGTGGGGGCTGGCTCGCGATGGGCGCCCGCGGCCTGTCTGGCGCGCCCACCTCTACCGCACGCTGGGCACTTGGCCCATGCCGTGCCTGCTGGGGGCTGCCTGGGTGTGCCTCCCATGCCCAGGGTCCATGCGATGCGGCTCCCCTGGCTCGCTCTCTGGGCACTAAGTCGAGGGACACGGATGAGGGAGCTGGCTCGCGATGGGCGCCCGTGGCCTGGCTCGCGCGCCCACCGCTGCCCCATGCTGGGCACTTGGCCCATGCCGTGTCTGCTGGGGGCTGCGGGGGCATGCCTCCCGTGCCCAAGGTCCTTGCGACGCGGCTCCCCTGGCTCGCTCACTGGGCACTTAGTCGAGGGACAGGGACGAGGGGGCTGGCTGGCGAGGGGCGCCTGTGGCCTTGCTGGCGTGCCCGCCATTGCTGCACGATGGGCACTTGGCCCATGCCGAGCCTGCTGGTGGCTGCCTGGGCATGCCTCCTGTGCCCAGGGTCCATTCGACGCGGCTCTTCTGGCTCGCTCGCTGGGCACTAAGTCGAGGGACAGGGACGAGCAGGCTGGATCGCGATTGGCGACCGTGGCCTGGCTGGCGTGCCCACCGCTGCCACACGCGGGGCACTTGGACCATGCCGTGCCTGCTGGGGGCTGCCGGGGCATGCCTCCCGTGCCCTGGGTCCATGCAACACGGCTCCCCTGGCTGACTCGCTGGGCACTAAGTCGAGGGACAGGGACGAGGGGGCTGGCTCGCGATGGGGGCCCGTAGCCTGCCTGGCATGCCCACCACTGCCGCACGCTGGGCACTTGGCCCATGCAAAGCCAGCTGGGGGCTGCCTGGGCATGTCTCCTGTGGCCAGGGTCCGTGCGACGCGGCTCCCCCGGCTCGCTCGCTAGGCACTAAGTCGAGGGACAGGGACGAGGGGGCTGGATCGCTATGGGAGCCCGTTGCCAGGCTGGTGCGCCCACAGCTGCTGCATGCTGGGCGAGCAACCCATGCCGTTCCTGCTGGGGGTTGCCTGGGCGTGCCACCCATGCCCAGGGCCTGTACGACGCGGCACCCCTTGCTCGCACGCTGGGCAGTCAGTCGAGGGGCAGGGACGAGGGGACTGGTTCGCGATGGGCGCCCGTGGCCTGGCTTGCGCGCCCACCGCTGCTGCACGCTGGGCACTTGGCCCATGCCGTGCCTGCTGGGGGCTGCCTGGCGTGCCTTCTTTGCCCACGGTCCATGCAACACGGCACCCCTGGCTGACTCGCTGGGCACTAAGTCGAGGCACAGGGACAAGGGGGCTGGCTAACGATGGGCACCCGTGGCCTGGCTGGCGCGCCCACCGCTGCCACACGCTGGGCACTTGGCCCATTCAGTGCCTGCTGAGGTCTGCCAGGGCATGCTTCCCGTGCCCAGGGTCCATGCGACGCGGCTCCCCTGGCTCGCTCGCTGGGCACTAAGTCGAGGGACGGGGACGAGGGGGCTGGTTCGCGATGGGCGCCCGTGGCCTGGCTAGCGCGCCCACCGCTGCCGCACGCTGCCACACGCTGGGCACTTGGCCCATGCCGTGCCTGCTGGGGGCTGCCTGGGCGTGCCTCCCTTGCCCACGGTCCATGCAACACGGCACCCCTGGTTCACTCGCTGGGCACTAAGTCGAGGGATAGGGACGAGGGGGCTGGCTAACGATGGGCACCCGTGGCCTGGCTGGCGCGCTCACCGCTGCCGCACGCTGGGCACTTGGCCCATTCCGTGCCTGCTGGGGTCTGCTGGGGCATGCTTCCCGTGCCCAGGGTCCATGCGACGCGGCTCCCCTGGCTCGCTCGCTGGGCACTAAGTCAAGGGACGGGGACGAGGGGGCTGGTTCGCGATGGGCGCCCGTGCCCTGGCTGGTGCGCCCACCGCTGCCGCACGCTGCCGCACGCTGGGCACTTGGCCCATGCCGTGCCTGCTGGGGGCTGCCTGGGCGTGCCTCCCTTGCCCAGGGTCCATGCAACACGGCACCCCTGGCTCACTCGCTGGGCACTAAGTCGAGGGACAGGGACGAGGGGGCTGGCTAACGATGGGCACCCGTGGCCTGGCTGGCGCGCTCACCGCTGCCGCACGCTGGGCACTTGGCCCATTCCGTGCCTGCTGGGACCTGCCTGGGCATGGCTCCCAGTCCCAGGGTCTGTGCGACACGGCTCCCCTGGCTCGCTCGCTGGGCACTATGTCTAGGGACAGGGACGAGGGGGCTGGCTCGCGATGAGCGCCTGTGGCCTGGCTGGTGCACCCACCGCAACCGCATGCTGGGCACTTGGCCCTTGCCATGCCTGCTGGGTGCTGCCGGGGCATGCCTCCCATGCCCAGGGTCCATGCGACGCGGCTCCCCTGGCTCGCTCGCTGGGCACTTAGTCGAGGGACAGGGATGAGGGGGCTGGCTAGCGATGGGCGCCCGTGGCCTGGCTGGCGCGCCCACCACTGCCACACGCTGGGCACTTAGCCCATGCCGTGCCGGCTTGAGTCTGCCAGGGCATGCCTCCCATTCCCAGGATCAGTGCGACACGGCTCTCCTGGCTCGTTCGCTGGGCACTAAGTCGAGGTACAGGGACGAGGGGGCTGGCTCACGATGGGCGCCTGTGGCCGGGCTTGCGCGCCCACCGCTGCTGCACGCTGGGCACTTGGCCGATGCCATGATTGCTGGGGCCTTCCTGGGCATGCCTGCCGTGCCCAGGGTCTGTGCGATGCGGCTCCCCTGGCTCAGTCGCTGGGCACTAAGTCTAGGGACAGGGACGAGGGGGCTGGCTCGCAATGGGAGCCTTTGGCCTCGCTGGTGGGCCCACCGCTGCTGCACGCTGGGCACTTGGCCCATGCCATGCCTGCTGGATGCTGCCGGGGCATGCCTCCCATGCCCAGGGTCCATGCGATGCGGCTCGCCTGGCTCGCTCGCTGGGCACTAAGTTGAGGGACAGGGATGAGGGGGCTGGCTAGCGATGGGCGCCCATGGCCTGGCTGGCGCGCCCACCGCTGCCGCACGCTGGGGACTTAACCCATGCTGTGCCTGCTGGGGTCTGCCGGGGCATGCCTCCCGTTCCGAGGGTCCATGCAATGCGGTTCCCCTGGCTCGGTCGCCGGGCACTAAGTCTAGGGACAGGGACGAGGGGGCTGGCTCGCGATGGGGACCTGTGGCCTGGCTGGCGCGCGCACCGCTGCCGCCCGCTGGGAACTTGGCCAATGCCAAGCCTGCTGGGGACTGCCTGGACATGCCTCCCGTGCCCAGGGTCCATGCAACGCGGCTCCCCTGGCTCGCTCGCTGGGCACTAAGTTGAGGGACAGGGACGAGGGGGCCGGCTCACGATGGGGGCCTGTGGCCCGGCTGGCGCGCCCACCGCTGCCGCACCCTGGGCACTTGGCCCATGCCGTGACTGCTGGGGGCATCTGGAGCATGCCTCCTGTGCCCAGGGTCCATGCAACGTGGCTCCCCTGGCTGGCTCGCTGGGCACTAAGTCGAGGAACAGGGACGATGGGGCTGGCTCACGATGGGCGACCGTGGCCTGGCTGGCACGGCCACCGCTGCTGCACGGTGGGCACTTAGCCCATGCCATGCCTGCTGGGGGCTGCTGGGGCATGCCTCCCAGGCCCAGGGTCCCTGTGACGTGACTCCCCTGGCTCGCTTGCAGGGCACTTAGTCAAGGGACAGGGACGAGGGGCTGGCTCGCGATGGGCGCCTGTAGCCTGGCTGGCGCGCCCACTGCTGCCGCACGCTGGGAACTTGGCCAACGCCGTGCCTGCTCTGGGCATCCTGGGCATGCCTCCCATGCCCAGGTTCTGTGCAACACGTCTCCCCTGGCTCGCTCGCTGGGCACTTAGTCGAGGGACAGGGACAAAGGGGCTGGCTCGCGATGGGCGCCTGTGGCCTGGCTGGCGCGTCCTCCACTGCCCCACGCTGGGTACTTGGCCCATTCCGTGCCTGCTGGGGGCTTCCTGGTCATGCCTCCCGCGCCCAGTTTCCATGCAACGTGGCTCCCCTGGCTCGCTCGCTGGGCACTAAGTCGAGGGACACTGACGAGGGGGCTGTCTCTTGATGGGCGCCCGTGGCCTGGCTGGCGCGCCCCACCGCTGCCGCACGCTGGGCACTTGGCCCATGCTGTGCCTGCTGGGGGCTGCCTGGGCAAGCCTCCAATGCCCAGGGTCTGTGTGACATGGCTCTCCTGGCTCGCTCGCAGGGCACTTAGTCGAGGGACAGGGACGAGGGGCTTGCTCGAGATGGGCACCTGTGGCCTGGCTGGCGTGCCCACTGCTGCCGCACGCTGGGCACTTGGCCCATGCCTCCTGTGCCCAGGGTCTTTGGGATGCGGCTCCCCTGGCTCGTTCGCTGGTCACTTTTTTGAGGGACAGAGACGAGGGGGTGGGCTCGCGATGGCGCCCGTGGCCTGGCTGGCGCACCCACCGCTACCCCACGCTGGGCACTTGGCCCATGCCGTGCCTGCTGGGGGCTGCCTGGGCATCCCTCCCGTGCCCAGGGTCCATGCGACGCGGCTCCCCTGGCTCCCTCACTGGGCACTAAGTTGAGGGACAGGGACGAGGGGGCTGGCTCGCGATGGGCGCCTGTGGCCTGGCTGGCGAGCCCACCGCTGCCGCACACTGGGCACTTGACCCATGCCGTGCCAGCTGGGAGCTGCCTGGGCATGCCTCCTGTGCCCAGGGTCCATGCGACGTGGCTCCCCTGGCTCACTCGCTGGGCACTAGGTCGAGGGACAGGGACGAGGGGGCTGGCTCACGATGGGCACCAGTGGCCTGGCTGGTGTGCCCACCGCTACCGCACGGTTGGCACTTGGCCCATGCCGTGCCGGCTGGGGGCTGCCTGGGCATGGCTCTGATGCCCATGGTCCGTGTGACATGGCTCCCCTGGATCGCTTGCTGGGCACTTAGTCGAGGGACAGGGACGAGGGGGCTGGCACGCGATGGGCGCCTGTGGCCTGGCTGGCGCGCCCTCCTCTGCCGCACGCTGGCAACCTGGCCCCTGCCGTGCCTGCTGGGGGCTGCCTGGGCATGCCATCCATGCCCAGTATCTGTGCGACGCGGCTCCCCTGGCTTGCTCGCTGGGCACTAAGTTGAGGGACACTGACGAGGGGGC